>WAAG01016706.1:1674-96148 GCA_013390105.1 Tichodroma muraria
TTTTTTTAATGAGCTCTATATGTGTCTTGTCACTGTTCAATTTGAAAAACCTGTTACTAACTAACACTAGATTTTTTTTTTTTCTTATCCTTTTGGGGAGTTTTATGTTTTCCCAGCCCAGAAAAGAAGAGTTCTGTGTGGTTGGTTGATTTGTGTTTAAATTGTTGTTTGCATGTAAGGTTTTTTACCTGCTGGTTAACCTTAATCAGCATTTTCATAAGCAGATGTGTCAGAACTCCCTTTTCTCCTCCCATAGGGAACATAAGCCAGGACAAAATGAATGACAACTGTGAGACAAGGATATGAAGGTTGCAATAAATTCTAGTGCAATTTCAGACTTAGTTGAAGATGGACTCTGGAGTCATCATAAATAATGTTTACACATACATTTATATGCATATTCATACAGACAGATACATTTTTAAAACTACACCTCACAGATGAAAGTGTCTGTTCATTATTCTGGAAATGCAATGTATTTTTCTTAAAGCATCACCATAGTGTTACATATGAGGACATCAACTTATAATCCAAACAACTGAAGAAAAAATTTGGCTTTTAATTTTAAATGCTGTAGTTATCTTTTGGTTAGTTCTGAGGTTTTATGATTATTTTCTAGCTTTTATTTTCAAAAATATTTTTCATTGATGTGTGACAAATGAGGGGAAACTGGGAGTCCAATTCTACACACAGCAGTGTCAAAGTAAGCTCATAAGGAGAGGAGTTCCCTTTTCTAGTTCTAGCAATCCTATCCTATGTGTTCTATTTGGATGTATGTGTAAACAAAGAAATTCCAGGGAGAACCTGTCACTCCAAAACTGCTGTGATATGTGCTGTAATCTGTGAGTATGGAATAAATATATCCCAGACATCAGTCTGAATGCTGGGACTGAAATCTCAGGGGTGTCCTTGCCTTTCTGAAATAGCAGATGTGAAAGACTTCAGGTTTTCTTCTCATTGGTGTAGGGTTTGTTCAATGTTTGTAATTGTTACACAGTCAGTAAACATTTACATAATTGTTTGTAGCTATAATTAAATGGCTAAGAATATTCAACTTTGCTTTTGTGGCCGTTGAAAGTAGACAGTAAAGATACACATTTAAGCATAATAATACATTTTATATACTAATCCCATGTATTAACAAGACAAGAAGGGGCTTTAGCTGTGCATTTAGTTCTTGATTTTAAAGAAAGTATTGACAGATACAGTAGCACAAGATGTTAATTAAATTCGGCTTATCTAATTAGGAAGATTATGAAATGCATAATTAAGACTCACTCCACATTTTAGAAAGAAACACCAGAAAGTATTGTTTATCCAGTAATCATTTGTGTCAGGTTTGCTTCAATAAGCTCTTTTGCAATTATTATTGCAAAAAATATTTACTAAAATATTGTAGCTGATACTGGAGCTGAAGGTGGTTATAAAGGACCTGGAAATGCTTCTGTGTTGCACCTAGGTGAGTGTGTTTAATTAAATATGCTGTTATAAATTAATATGCCACTGCATTGGCTCGTGGGGTGTTCCAGCACTCCAAAAAACTCAGCACTTCCCTGGATCACCACCACCAGTCCCTTTTGTCTGCAGAAAGCAAACAAGTGAAATAAAAATACAAACACAGCAGTGCCTTTTTACGTCACTTTATTTCTAACTGCAAATGTCAAACAGATTAAGGGTGAAAGACATTCTCAAGAAATGTTAACATTGCCATTATGAGATGATGGTTTATTGATCATTTCCATTCTGGCTGATTATCGGTAGCGCTGTGCTCTTTTGTCAGGGCTTTTTCTGGAAGCCCGGAGCTGCAGGGGCTGGATGAAAAGCAATGTATGGGCTTTACCAGCTGCAGTTTCAGATCCAGAGCACTTCTCCCTGCTTGGCAGTGGCCACTGGTGCAGTAGATTTAATAAATCTTCTCTTCTTCTTTCTTATCCTTAATAACTGAGGTGATCAAACTCAGAGCACATAAATGACACCTCTTAAAACTCAGTCTAGCCTGCAATGGGTCACTGCCTTTTCTGCTTTCTGAAGGTGTCCACAGAGTGTCCATAAGTCTGCTGGTGGCATAGGAGCTTAAGCCATGAGACCTTGTTTGAGAATTGGATGTGGGGTGTGAAGTCCATTTGGAATTATCGTTTCCCTTTTGTTTGGATGTGGTGGCAGTGCAGTGACACGCAGGTTTATCTCAGGCATGAGACAGAGCAGTAGCCAAGCTGGCTCCAGAGCAGAGAACATTCCAGTCCCTCCCTGAGACCTTCTGACTCTTTTCCATGTGTTTGGAATGTGTGATTTAACAGTAGAAACAAAGATTTGCATAACATCGCTTATATAGAATTTGAGATTTATCTCTGTTACCAAAATATAAATTATTAGCACAGGCTTCTGCACTGGTACATGCTTGACACAAATGGCAAAAGATGCTGAAGTGTGCAAAGAATCAAAGGCCCTCACATCTCCTTTCTTTCAATTCCAGGCTAATGCTAATGTCACTTTACAATGTGAGTATCAACTTGAAAGGCTTGAAGTACATCAGTGAAAGTCCAGGTTTTATTCCCTTGCTTTGGTGGCTGTTGAATGGTAAGTTGCTCTAAGAACCTTATAAACTGTGACTTTCAGGATTTTGTAGATTTGCAATGGATGTTGCAAATAACAAACCAGAAATTTACGTCTGTAACCTGATTACCTTTTGACAGAATAAAAGTAAACATAAAGGGCAAATAGCTGGAGGGAGAAGATGTGCATTTCCCACAAAATTTTTGGCACTGTCTGTAATATTCCATTAATGTAAAGTTTAAGGGTGGTAGATTTAAGAATAGGGAATGGAGAAATTTGATGAAGTGGTTTAAAAAAAAGCCACTTGTGTCTTCACATACCAGCTTTAAAATAAACCTTAAAGGGGAAACTACATATCAGTTCCCTACCATTAAAAAAGGAAAATGTACACATTTGAGGGGAAGAAGCCAAGCTTGTAACTTCACTGACCCATTGCAAAAGTGTCTTTCTGAAGAGAGGCCTTGTGCTCTAATAGGATTTGGGGCTTCAGGGCTGGAGAATATTCCCAGCTATGCCTTTGGCCAGTGCAGGACTCCAAGGACATCAAGGACTTACGTTGTCACTGTCAGGTACATGAGTGTCATCAAGGCTCTGCTCTTTGAGAGGCTTCAAATCCCTGTGCAGGAGCCAGCAGGGACTGACGTTGGACTGGGCTGGCAGCTGTGTGCACAGCTCGTGAGGGACAGCAGGGGGACAGAGCTGTGACACTGCCCTGCCTGGGGTTTCTCAAGATTTATGAGGAGATCTTGGTGTGCAGATAGGACTGGGGAGGTTAATTATCCCTCTGTGCTGCTAAAGCCCTGCTGAGGTACGACTGCTAAATGCTTGGAGCAGCTGAAATGAGAGAGATTGCATCTGCTTTTTCCAGGCATTGTTTTGATGCTGAATTTTTGAAAAAGTTTCGGTTAGGGTTGGTAAACTGAAAGCTATTTGTATAGCTCATGGTTCCCTTAACTATTTTACAGAAAACAGTTGTAAAACTGCTCAAGCTTTTCATCAAATAATTTCCTGCTGTGGAATGCCACAGGCTCTCTCTTCCAAGGTCTCAGGAAATTAAGTAATCCTTGTAAGGGAAAACACCATTTCTGTAGGGGTTTTTAATATATTTTGATAAAAGTGGGATCCTCAGAGAACATCAAATACATGGTCCTTTATTCAGCTGTGCTTTGAAATTGTACATGTCTTAGTTCAGGTTTTCCATTTAATTTATGTTGGCTAATATACACATAAGCTGTTGTAGCAAAATATACCAACCCAGACCACCCTCAAAGAATTCTGTCTGACTATGAGTTCCCAAATATGCCCTTCCAATTGTTGTGATAAAACAAAAAAAATGATAATTTGATGCAGTCTGTTGTCTGAAAAAGGCTGCTAGGTCAAGTAAGAGGATGAAATGGGAAGCATTTGTAATTAATTTGCAGCTACTAATGGAAATAAGAAATGGAAAGGCTACTCTGCAATTTGGAAGTGCTAATTGTTTATGGCTGGGTTGTAGAAAGGAGGATGATCGTGGCTAATTCCTTGACTTTTTGATAATAAACTTCTCCAGTTACAGCAAGGGAGGAAGATTCTCAGATAAAGCAGTTCTGCAGGTTCAGATTCCTGACTTTGGAGGAAGTCTGCTTACTGTCAAGAGAGAGCTGACTGGTTTGGGTCTCAGATGAGGGGTCAGATCCAACCCCTGATCTTGTTCCCATCATTTTGTGTGAGATCTCCATCGTTTTCCAACATTTAATCTATTTCTAAATGTCTCTACTTGGAAAATTCAGCAGCTTCCTCCCACTCTTGCTCCTCTCCTGTTTCCCTGACCAGCATCTTCAGGTTCTGCTAGCCAAGATTCAGCTCATAAACACCTGGAGCTGCTACAGTATAAGGTCCTGTTTTTTCCATGCAGGAGAGTAGAGCGCTACCCTGTGCTGGCAGAGTATCCTGGACATGCTGCCTGCCTGCAGGAATCTTCTTCAAAGCTTGTTTTGATTAAGGCTTATGACATGACTCAGCTTTCTAGTTTTTTTATGATTTTATCACCATTCCCACTAAGAGAGGCCCCAGAAATCATCCTCTGATTTTTTAAAATTTATTTTCAGAGAATCATCCTGTTTGCTTTTCCATTGTCATTCTACAAGTGTCCATGACCTCAGCCTGTACATTAGGCCCATCTTTCTCCCACTTGTATGCAGCTGATAAATCCCTCAAATTCCTTCTCTGAGTTCTTAGTCTCTGCCTATCCTTGTCCCCTGAAGAGGAATGTCCTTCCCATTAAATGAAGAGAGAAAATAATTTACTTGATTGTCTTTATTTCCCTTTGTTGTATCTGAAGCAAATAGGGATTTGATTCAAGTTGTCTCACAGCATTTTTGAAGAGACAGAAATGTGCCTTGATGTTGAATACACTGATTGGAAGAGAAAGAAGGGGAAAAAATCTAATAAAGGTTCCTAGTGGAGTAAGAATGTTAACAGCACACTGTCCTACTGTCTCTGGGAAACTTGGATAAGCTGGTGTGACTTCATGTTGACTAACAAGAATTCTTAATAGCTCTTTCTGCTGGAGGCTGTACTGATCACAGGAGGAAACCAAATGTCTGACACAATTTTTGAAGATAATGCAGGTCTCTGTAGTTCACTTCATGAGGTGAGCTGTCTTTTTCTTCCTTTTTTTTCTGCCCTTTTAAAACTTTCTAAAAGATGGACACCCTTTAATAATCAACACTGATCACTGAATCCTCTGTGTAGGTATCAGCTGTGCCTGCCTACACCTTCCCAGCCTAGTGCCAGCATAAAGCACATGAATGATGACTCAGATTTCTGTCCCTGGAGCAGCTTGTGGGATCAGTAGAGTTCTCTTGTGGGGCACCATTTGTTTGCAGAGGAGCTGTTTCCATCTTGGACAGAACAGGCAGCTTTAGTTTCCTCCATGAGCCCCTCTCTCTGTGTTGGTGTCCTGGCTGAGGGTTTCGCGTAGCATTCAGGTTTAAAGAAGCCCTGTCCTCAGCCACAGAAAAAGAAGCCTATATCATATTGGGTAGAAATGCACCTGAGATTTGTCAATATTTTTTTTTTCTGATGTTTTCCATCTAAAGATGCAATATGACCTCCGTTCATAACTCCCAAAGAAGTGGATTGGAACCTTACTCTGCCAAGGATCTCTTGAAGAATAAGAAGTAACAATCAGCTCAGATATTAATAATAAAGACTAAATTTAAGGGTTTTAATTTTTGATCATGCAGAACATCTGCCAGCAAATGAGTGCTGAAGAAAAGGAGTCTAGGCTCTTCTCTACTTTCTCTGTTTGGTTGAGGTTTTTTGGTTAGTTGAGTTTTTTTAACACTGTATCTTTGTTTTGTTTTTTTCCCGCTTTCCTTTCCTTTGAATGCAGCTTAAAAAATTTGTCTCTTTGGATACTAGAGAAAGTGTGGAATTCAGAGACACTTTGTCAGTGACATTTCTTGTCCATAGCTGGGAAATTACTCCATGTACTTCATTAAACAAAACACAAAAAGAGACATAGGACTAATTTTAGATCTTGCCCTTCAGTTTCCTCCACCACAGTTCCATGTGGAAATCCAATCTTGTTTATCCAAATTCTTTGCAAATGATGTTCTATTAGAAATGCTTGTATGAAGCACATTTTCACTTTGCTGCCTGCACCCTCAATATTTGCTTTTCATGACTAGCTCTGAAGGTTTCTAATGCCTTGCTCTTCTGTCTGAATTTGTTATGGCTGTGAGAGCTTTTGAAATTTCAGGTTATTTGCATGGCAACATGTTATTTAAAAAGCATCTGGACAAACAGAAACATCATATTTATAAACTGATGCCTGTATTAAAACAAGTTTTGGTTCCTAAATCAAAACCAGTCTTTGAAGTGCTCAACAATTTCATCCTCTTCTCACAGAACCATAGAATATGCTGAGTTGGAGGGAACCCATCAGGATCATTGAGTCCAACTCTTGACCCCACAAAACATCTCAAGAATCCCACCATGTGCCTGAGAATGCTTTCCAAATGCTCCTTGAACTCTGGCAGGCTTGGGGCTGTGACAACTTCCCTGTGGAGCTTATTCTAGTGCCCAGCCACCCTCTGGCTGAAAAACCTTTTGATGTCCAGCCTAAACCTCCCCTGACTCATCTTCATGCTGTTTTTCAGATGATGAAATTAATCTTAAGGAGAGTATTGTCCTTTGAGACCTCATCCACTTGGGTAAATGCAGGGATGTCAGCTCTGACGCCGAGTTCCCTGAGCCTCAGTTATCTGGGAGGCTGGAAGAGTGGCCAGGGCAGCTCTCATGGAATGTTTGCCCTTTTCCATACTCATACTTTTCCATACTCAGCTGCTTGCCCTGATGGAGCAACAGGCTGACCTTGCCATCTGAGCAGGAGCTTCTTGGCAAAGTCCTTGCCCTGCTTAACAACTCATGCAAATTGATGTTCTGTGAGGAGCAGTGTTACCCACCAGCTGCAGAGCTCTGTGCAAACTCCTGTTTACTTTCATCTCCTGAGTAGAGGCCTAGCAAATTGGGACTGAATTGCTGCTTCATTTTAGGTCCTGGGAGTCTTGAGGATTCCCCTGATAAAAGCATGACAAACGTGTCTGCAGGAGAATGGGGAATTCTCCTTAGCCAAACTCCATGTGGGAGCAGCCACCCAGCCAGGGAGGAGACTGACAGAAACCCAGCTGTAACACAGGAGCTGGGACAAAAATTTTGCAGAGAGAAAGTGCATTTGTGTCCTTAAGAACTGCAGCAGCAAAGCTTGGTCTTTTTTTCTGCTTTGGTGTTCTCCCTGCTCCTTCCCCTCAGAGTGTCTTTACCACAACATTTCTTGTCTCTTCAGACCTATCAACAGGATAGAAATGTCTGGAAAATGCTGCTGCTGCAGATGCTGCCTCAGCCCTGCCAGCACTGGCAATGCAAAGGGATCTTACACCGGGGAAGCCGTGGCTGTGGCTGTCTCTGCTGGGTATGCTGTGAACACAGATAGTCTGACAGGCTCATTACAAGGAAAGGCTGAGAGGCAGATTGCTCCTTCCTGCTGAAATCAGACAGGAATTGAATCATATCTACAGCAGTGTTGGGAAGCTTTTTAAATTGTGAAGTCATAGAATAGTTTAAATTGGAGGGCATCTTAAAAAGCATCTCGTTCCAGCCCCCCTGCTGTGGGCAGGGACATCCTTCCACTAGACTAAGTTGCTCAGAAGTCCATCCAACCTGAGTGTGAACACTCCAGGGGTCAGGTATCCACAGCTTTTCTGGCCAACCTGTGCCAGTGCCTTATCACACATATAGTGAGGAACTTTTTCCTAGTATTTAATCTAATCCTCCCTTCTTCCAGTTTAAAGCCATTGCCCCTTGTCTGTCACTACATTCCCTTGTACAAAGTCCCTGTCCAGCTCAGTGTAGCTCCTTTAGGCCCTGGAAGAGGCTCTAAGGTCTCTCCAAAGCCTTCTCTTCTCCAGGCTGAACAGCCCCAACTCTTTCAGCCTGTCTCCATAGCAGAGGTGCCCCAGCCCTCTGAGCATCCTTATGTCCCTCCTCTGAGCACACTCCAACAGATCCATGTCTTCCTTATACTGTGAGCTCCAGGGCTGGAGGCAGCTCTGCGGGTGGGGTCTCACCTGAGTGGGGCAGAGGAGCAGGATTCCCTCCCCCTCCTGCTGCCCACGGTGCTTTGGATGCAGCCCAGGACACCTTTGGGTTTTTGGGCTGTGGGGGCACATGGCCAGCTCATATGCAGCTTCTCACCCACCAACACCCCTGAGTCCTCCTCAGGGCTGCTCTCAAGCCCCCAGCCTGTACTTGTGCTTGGAATTGCCCCGACCCATGTGCAGGACCTTGCACTTGGTCTTGGTGAACTTCTGTGCTCTTGTACACAGGCACAGCTGTTAACAGTGTGCTGGCAATAAATCTTGCATTCAGGTGGCCAGGGGCTGGTGTGGCCACGTGTGAATTGAGTTCACAGAACTCTGAGCCAATTGTGGGTAAGCTGTTCAGCACTGATGTAATGCAATTACTTAAACTCTGCTGTAGGGGACAGTTCATCTGAGAGCTTGGTGCTAATGACAGATGTGACTAAAATCCGTCCACGTTATCAGCTGCCTTTTGTCAGTGACTGAAAGCCAGTGACATCAAAGTGAGCTGGCAGCTTGCAGGACGTCAGCAAACTCCAGCAGTTTCAACACCTTGGTAAAATTACATCAGCGCCTTATGATGGTGGTAGGTTTGTGCTACGCCTGTGATCCTGGCTGAGGCAAGCAGCTTGATTTCTTCCCCTCCTCTTCAGAAATAATGGTGATAGTTTTGAAATTGTAGTTGGAGATGTGTCTGCTGGTGGTTGGGAGGATGTGATGTACTGATTTGATTACAGCTAAAGGATTTTTTTGATCTTGTACAAACAAAATGTTACTCAGCTAGTAGAAATGACTAAATCTGGAAGCTGTTGACATAAATATAATGCTGAATAATGAAGATTCCTTACATTTCTGTGAGTGCTTTGTAGACAGGGCTTTTAGAAAACGTCCCTAATGATATTGGAGACAAGAGAAAGATTTCTCTGGTATTTTTTTTAAAATCCTCTTAGGAAACATGATTATCCTCAATAAGTAGTATTCTCAAAACCACATGTAATCCTCAGGGAGTATATTTTAAGGCATATGTATTTATTTAACTCAGAACATCTCAGAATACATTCAAAACAATGGCAATCTGAGGTTAAATGTGTATTAAGTCATCTTCTGGTGCAGGATCATTTCCTTCCTTTGCTGGATGCCCACGTGCCTAATCTGTTCTTCATTTGAGTGACTCAAGCTGCTGAGCTTCCCTGGCTGCTGCTGGAGATTCTTCCTCGAACCTCTCTGCTCTTACTGGAAAACGCTGTTGTTCGTCAAGCTGGAAATCATTTCCTGATCTCCTACAGATCCTCATTTTCTTGGCTCCCCTGCTAAGGCTTCTCCCCTGATCAATTCTTAAATTTCTACAGCCTTTAAACACTTGCAGATAATACTAATATTGATTCCTGTAACAGTATTAATAACAAAGCTCTTTTCATCTTACATGTATGAAGCTTCCCAGCAGTACTGCAAGCCATTAAAAGTATTAGTGGCTTTATTTCATGGAGGAATAATGTCACACAGAGGAAGATTGTAAATGAGCTACATAGATTTCACTCCTCAAAGCTTCTTTCTTCTTACCTATTTGGCTGTAGTTTGTGGCTGCCATTTCCAATGAATAAATGTAGAATAATACTAAGAGCAGAAAAAGGGGGAGGTGATCTGTGCAGAGTTTGAACAATATATCAGGCAAAAAAATAGGCATTAAAAAATACACAGTGTGGAAGGCGTGGAGACAAAAGAAGAAGGCAAAGGAGGACAAATTCAAGGCTTTTAGTCATATTTTGATTAGGTCAGAATCAGTCTGAAAACCAAAACTTGTACCCAGGTTTTTTCAGAAGGATTCACTGAAGTGTTGCTGGGCAGGAAATTGGACATAAAGTCTTGCTGTGAGGCTGAGCTGCAGCATTTCCCCAAGAGTTACGACTGCTCATCACTCAGAAAGTTGCATCTGCAGGTACTGCTGGAGATGATGATGGAAAGAAACTCCTTAGGGCCTTCAGCCTGGGTGTCAGCAATAAGAGTGGCTGTGCCCTGGGTGTGCAGCACTAATCATGGGGCTTTTATTGATTTGACATGTTTAGAATTGTCCAGCCTGCCCGACAGCTAGGATTCTCATTGCACAGAAAAGGAGAAAATGCACGTTATTTTTTGGATTTGGACAATACCTGTGTCCTCAGATTATACTCCACTCTGCTGGTTTTCCAGGAGAAAGTAGAACTCCTTTCTTAAGAGGCCAACAGTTGATTATTTCCACTTATGATGGAAAATGGGGGAAGAGGGAGAGTGCCTGGCTTTTGGGTATAGAGCAGATGTAACAATCTTTAATATTGTTCTTCAGTCTTCTGCTGTTGGGAATTACTTAAAAATCCCCATCTCAGCAGTGAGTTTCATGCTGAAATCCAGAGTCTTCTTCAGTGTCCATCACATCCTGTTCTCTGCCCCTCTGGGTGCTTTCAGCCCTTATGCTTTAATGAATAATTCTCCTCAGTCCTTTTTCAGGTCACCAGTGTTACATGTGAAATAAGCCAGGAAAGGAAAGAACTTGTCTCAGCCCCACCAAATACCTCCTCCAAACTCAGTGCACTCTGGTTCATTTCATCAGTGCACTGGTTTTATGCTCCTTCAGGGGGATTTTGGTCTCTCTGGTGATTTTGTGCTCAAAGTGATCTGAATTAATTTTCTCAACCTTTCTGCACAACCCTTTATCAAAAGCTTGCTGAAGACTAGGTATGCTAATGAAAAACACATTAAAAATGCATGGCACGTGGGACAAATAACTGCTTCAGCTATAAAAATATATTAGATGTTTTCATTTGGAATATGCAGAATAGGGAAGTCTTTCTACCACATGCTTTTTATAAAGCTGTAACCACTAAATGCAAATGGGCCGTTGCAAATGATTAAAATGTAATGCTCCTAATGTTTCAGTAATTAAAAATGCATCCTGTGTTCTTAGGAGTGGAGTTATTACATGTCTTCCTGGCTTAAGTCAGTCAGAGGTCTTTGCTGCATTTGCCTGGCACATTCCTGAGCAGCAGTGCTTCAATACCCATTTCAATTTTGTGCAGACTGAATTAAACACTTGGAAGGTTGGTATGTGGTTGCTAGAAAGTTTTATAAAGATTAATATTTTATTGAGCTTTGAGGAAATCTGAAGCCTCATGTAAAAAGAAGTTGAAGAAAAGCCTGATGATTTACTGCAGATCTGATTTGTTAGTCTGTTTGTTTGTTTTTTAAGTCTGAATAATCATGGGATACAGTTTGTTCTGCTCTTAAATTGGATTGCTTCCAACAGTACATCCTGGGTACTGACTGGATAAATTCAGGTTGATAAATTCCTCGCTTTACAGCAGTTTCAACATCTGAAAAACAAGAGAAAGGTTCCTGGTTACCTCTCCCTCACAAACACTGCTGGGCAGAAGCTGCTGCGGGAGGACAAAAATGTGGTATTCAGGTACCTCCTAGCGCCAGCCAGCCAGCAGCAAACGGCACCCGGGAATCACAACACCTCCGTCATTCCCTGTCTGCCCGGTGGATCCTTTCGGACTCGCTTCTAACGAGCCCTGGATGCTTTTCTTCCGTGCCTTTAGACCCGGACACAGAGGTTTGCCTGCACGCCCTGCGGCTGCTGCAGTCGGTGCTCCTGGAGCCAGAGGTGTTGGCCAGGTCGGGCGCCGAGGTGCGCGAGACGCTGCCCTTCCAGCGCATCGTCGCCCTGTCCCAGAGCCGCAATGCGGAGCTGCAGGCGCTCGCCAAAGAACTCCTCGAGGATCTTAAAATATTTGAGTACGAGGCGTAGAAGAGCTCTACGACACCAAATGCTTACGTCTTTCCTATATTTTTATGCTGCAAGGGTTGTTGGAGATGGGTTTGACTGAAACAAAAAAAACCCTCTGCCTGAGTTTCTCTGACAAAATCCTTCTCGGGAATTCGAATTAACCCGGCTAAAATCGGACTTGGAGAAACCTGTTCGGTTTTAAATGCCCAAATGAAACCTTGGGTGATCTGGTAGAGATGGGACAGGCTTAATTTCTTGGAGCAGAATTTTATTGGTAATGGGTTTCCAAAATGGTCTGTGGTTATGTTGTGTATTTGCTGTCTAGATGGGGTAAAATATTCTCATTCCTTGAAAGCAGTTCATTGCAGATAAATAATCCTTTTGGTCCATCCTTAGGAATTACTGTACTGTGAGGAAAACTCTGTTGCCTTTCATAACTCTTCTGTGTCAGAATGCACCCCAAGTTCCAGTTTTACTGTTGTTATTTCTCACCTCTCTCTTTCTATTGTAATAAAAGAAAACTGAAAATCTGTAGCATGTAATGGATTCTGCTTTCAAAATTTGTATTCAGATTCACTCTTAACTGCAAGTCAAGCTGGTGTGTGGCTGCCAGGAGTGCTAGAAACTGGGCTGTTGTTTTTAGAAAAGCCCTGAGAGGGGAAATAAAATGCTGTTGTCTGTGCTACCCAGTTGTGTGCTGAAGAGGCTAAAATGAGCTGCTGCTCCCTCACGAGCAGCATCACATCCCCTCTCAACCCTGGGGTTTGTTGGAGCTTCTGAGTACAGCTTGCTTCCCTCAGGGGTAAATACAAACACTTGGTGCTGGATACTGGCAGAATTTATAATGTTTTTAGAAAATAATAGCATTCATTTCTATGATGTCAGAAACAGAGCCAGTTAAGTGAGGCTATTCAAGGGAACAGCAAATGAGAAGTGCAGTGCTGTGGTAGCACCTTTTTCCATAGTAAAGTTACTGCATTTCATCTGGGAACCCAGTGTGTTAACAAAATAAAATGTGGACTTCAGATTACAGAAAACACAAAGTAAACTTCATAGGATTTAAATGTTACGATTGTCAGGCAGCTTTAAGGGAGACTGCTGTAAAATGTGTGAGTTAAGGTGTAGGGCATCTCCTTTCAGGCTGTTTGCAGAATGATGGATGTTCAGAGTTAGAAATGTAATAAATCAGCTTGAAATCACTTGGCTCAGATGCTGCAGATGGTAACAGTGTGGTTTGGGGCTGTAAAATGAAGATTGAGATCTCACATACAGGGTGGGTTGCACGAGGTTCTGCCTTGTCTGATTCAGCACTACATTGAACTTAACCAAGTGCAGATTTGTGGAAGGCTTTAAATCTTCTGTAAAGTGTGCTTTCTTTGGATTTGTTTTCTTATCTCACTATCCTAGTTAATCCTCCTAGAGTTTAATCCTAAAGGGATCAAAATGATAATTGGTAGTTTCCTGGAATATCAACTCATGAAAGTGTTCGATTTTAAGAAACACTGAAGGGCATCATCCACTTTGCATTGAATTATCTGCTCACTAAGGTCTTTCATCAAACTTTGGAATCCAGGAAATAACAGGAAAAGAAAAAAAGTAGTTCTGTGAGCAGAAAAGCTGATGGAGCCTGATGTCCTGTGGATTTGAGACATTTCTTGGAAGTTTCCCTGCCCTTTCCAACCTGAAACCAAGACCTTCCAAGGGTCAGTGTGGTGTGCACAACCTGAGGGTGACACAGATGCTCACGGCCAGGTCAGTAAACTGTGGTGATGGGCCAAATTCAACCTTGTGAGAGGGACTGGCAGTGCATCTGCACCTCATTTCCATGTGAAATCAAGAAACGAAGCAATCAGGACATGTTCATCTTAATTGTGTGTCCACTGGCATGGTCAGCCATGCTCAAAGTGGTGATTTGAGATGCAGTTTTCCCCAGCAAGCTGCTCAGATCTGATGATAAGTTCTTTCAGTGTCTCCCAGATGACTTTATTTTCAGTTGTAGTTTGCCAGGACTGTTTCTTCAGAGCCAAATCATCAATGACCCACCAACCTCAAGAAAATCTTTTTTCTGTACGAAGTGCTTAGTTATGCAAGACTGAAAAATAAGATAAAGTCACCTCATCTGTGAAATATAGTGTATATTTAAAAACACTAGAGAGGAAAAGTATCAGAAACATCAGAGAAGAACCTGTGTCAAACAGTTCTTTAGGAAAATGGGTGTGTTTTCCCTAAGCTTACTTTTTCTAGGTGTTGACAATTAATTGAGTTTATGGGAAAGAAAAAAGACAGCATTTGATGGAAACTTATCACAAGGAAGCAAATTCACAGTATATTTTTGGTTGGGGAAAAAAGTGTCACTGGAGTCAAATAATGCTGAAACAAGGTGAATGGATAAAAGCCAAGGATGAGCCTGACCCTTTAACATTCCAGAGTTATTTGAAATGTTCAAGGTGTCTCATACTTAAAGTTTTAGTGAAATGAAATGGACATTAGTAGTTGCAGATTGCATGATGAGCTGTTAGGTCATTCTGCTGTTTTTCAGGTTCCTTCCTTCCCTAATCCCCCATTTGATGGAACCAGGGACCAGCCCCTCCTGCTCCTCCACAGGTCTAGGGCTGTGTACAATTAGTTGAACGTTTTCACTGGGGAGTGAAGCCTGCAGCTTTCCTCACAGGAGTCTGTTACACCCTGTGCATACTCTTGGACATGCCATGGTGGGATTCTCCCAGACCTTGGCATCTGTCATAAACTATTGATCTGTTCTCCCTCCCCAGCAGCATCAATGCCTTCTTTGCTGTTCCTTTTTCCATCCTAAAATGGAAATCTCATGCCATTGGCTGTAGAGGAAGCTGCAGTGACTTGTTGAGATGAGATGCCAACTGTTTAGATAACTAAAATTAGGTGAGGTGAATCCTACCCTTTGGTGTCTATTTTGCAATAACAGATAAGAGCAACTTTTCAGATTGCCCTACTGTTTGCAGACAACATTTTATAATTTTGTGTGTTGATAAGCTTGAGACATCCGTTTTGGAAGAGTGTCTGAAGGCCTAATTTGTCTTCGTGTGGTTAGTGCTAAAAATGAGGCTATTAAGTGACTGTGGATCTCCTTTGAGTCTCCCTTTCTCCTGAAAGACATCTTTTTTTGACAGGTTATGAATAAAAGAAAGTCTCTGAATAACAGAGACTGAAAACTCAGAGTGTGCCAAAGCTTTGAAGTTTATGAAGTTGAACGATGGGTGGCACACAGGACACAGTGTGACACAAGGGGCTGCTGCAGTTAAACACTGATCATTTGTAAGATGCATTGTAAATCTCAGCTTTTATTTTGCTTCAGATTTGCTTAATTCTGAAACTCAGGACCATTAGGAAGCTTTATTGGTTTAAAATCAAGAGTTCAGCCTGGACTGTAAAAAACACTGGCTTTGGAGTGTTGTTTTTTTTGGATCCTGCTGAAAAGTGGGATTCTTCTGTGTAGTAATTGATTAACTGAACTACTTAATTGATTAACTGCATTACTTGATTAACTGGTTTGCTAGCTTACAGGAGGAAAGGGGGTTCACACAAAGCACAAGTTTCAGTAGCTGTGTTCAAAGTCCAGAGTTACTCCATCTTTGCCATTTCCTCTGTTGCACAATCTCATAGTTTCAGTGGAGGAGAAAACGTGACTTTGGTATTGCTTTGAGATTATCAGTTACTCCAAACTTAAACCCATGTAACTGAAAGTAAAATTTGACTCTTAAGTTAAGCTGTCTCAAAAGACGAAAAATCTGTTTGAACAACTTGTAGAAGAAAGTTCACGGTATCAGCTGCACAATTAAAAGTGAACTTGGCTCCTTTCGGTCTGTGTACGCTGTACAGAGTCCTGGAATGATGCCTGTTTGCTGATGTTCTAGGGAGATACTGGCTCTTCATAGTTGATGCTGGTGGTTAATTAGATGCAAAGGAAAAAGTAAATGAGGGTCCCCTAAACTTACTTCCTGCTGAAGAAGTTTAGCTGTGTAATGTACTGCCCCACCAGTTCTTTCTGTGATACCTCAGGCTGGTGTTCAGGCTGGACCATGATCTGGCTGGAAAGAAACTGGCAAAGCTCAGTAGAAGAAAGCAAGCTGGTGGCTCTGTACCCTGTGCTGAGGGACAGGCATGGCAGCAAGAGGGGCCTGGCATCTCTGAGGAGCACTGTGAGAGCTTGGGTGGGAGCAGCAACCAGCTGTCCTGAGGGGAGGTCGTGTTTGGTTACATGAGGACACTGGCCCATTCCCAGCACTCAGAAAGGCAGTGAACTGGAGTTCAAGGCACATCATCCTGTTGTGGTTGCTTAAGAGAGGGAAATAAGTCCCTTTTAAGGAAGAATTGGAGGAAGAATGGGAGATATGACAACTTGGTCTTGTGGCCACAAGTGAACTTTCAGATGATTCAATTTCAGCTGGTTGCACCACTCATTTAGCTGCTCCTTTGAGTTATCATTTGCACTTGCAATATGTGCTGATTAGCACAAATTGGCTTTCAGAATTGATAAAATTTTACAAGTCTTGCAAATATTGTATGATTCATCTCGTCTGCTGCCTCCAGTCCTGCGAGGACGTTGGAGGTGAGGAGAAAGGAGTTTTCCTGGGGAATAAGCAACCTCTTCTTTACTCTGTTATCTCTGCCCTGTGCTTGTACTACAAGTTATGAGCCATGCAAAGCATGGCTGCCCCTTCATTTCTCTTCATAGCACTTCATTTGCAGCTGCATCTGGCCGTATCTGTGTTGTCTGGAATTTTCCTGATTTCTATGCAGGAGCTTTTGCAACTGCTGGTTGCTGCTTTAATATGTGAGTTCCAAGTTACAGGTGATAAAAAGATCATTAGAGAGCTCTCGAGGTGGCAGAGATTTAAACTTCTCCGAAGCTTTACGATGACCTTTACAACCTGTAACTTGCTCAGTCGGAAACCTTGAAAAGACTTTGACCAAATTGTAGTTGCACATATCATTTATGGGAACTATAATTTTTACTGTGGGCGTGACTGCAGTGACAGCACTTCAGATGCCAGGTCCTTCCAAATGCACGTGTTTGTCCGTGCTGTTGGGCTGCAGGTGGGAGAGGCAGGAAGCACCCAGGGCAAGGCTGGCATGGGCTGGGGATGGGAAGGGATTGTGTGACCTGGGGTGGATGGAGAAGGTCAGCTCTGACTGAGCTGCCTGAGTGGCTTTTGTGTCACCTGAGTCTTGCTTTGAAGTTTTATGGAAAGTTTGAACTTTGAGTCTTGCTTTGAGGCAGGGGATTGGGTTGGGTGTTAGGAGAGCAGGTGAGCTGCTTGAAGCTCTCTGCAGAGATAAATCCCTCCTTTCTTCTGTAGCTGTATCACTACCAGGGTCAAATAAAGTGCAGCAGTCACCCTGTACTAGCACAAAACAGAAAATGGAGAATGTAGGAAAAAAAGCCCAGTTCTTGGATCTGCACGCCTTCCTCCTGAGCAGGATATGTGGTGTCCGGAATCAGTTTCATAGAATCCCACATGGCTTGGGTTGGAAGGGACCTTAAAGGTCATCTCATTCCATGGGCAGGGACACCTCCCACTAGACCAGGTTGCTCAAGGTCTTATTCACCCTGGCCTTGAACACTGCCAGGGATGGGGCTTCCCCAGCCTCACAGTAAAGAATTTCTTCCTAATATCTAACCTAAATTTCCTCTCTTTCAATTCGTACCCATTCCCTCTTGTCCTATCACTACAGTTTCTGACAGAGTCCCTCTCCAGCTTCACCCTTGTCAGACTGGGCCCTGTTATCCAAGACCAAGAGTGAGCTGGGAGTCATTGCTAAGAGGGAGTGAAGTCTCTGAGGCTGCTGGAGGCAGGGCTGAGAGCCTGGGGCAGACATGCTCAGGGTTTCAGCAGTGCTCCAGGATGTTCTCCCAGCAGTGAGGCAGCACGTTTGTGCTCAGGCTGGGGGGGCACTGAGAGACATGATATCTCAGTACCATGTGAGTGTCCTGAGCTGCCTGACTTCAGAGAGGTGACCAAAAGCACCAGGGCCTTGCTTGTGCCAGGAAATGGTGCTGGCATTTTGTGGCATGCCTTTTCCAAGGAACAAACCTGGGCGAAGGACAGGGTGGCCAACCTGAAGGGCAGCCAGCCACTGAAAAGCCAAGCACAGGCTCGCCTGCTGGCCTCACCATGGGTCCCCTGGCAGCCCTTGCTGACCCTGGAGATGCGTGGCCAGAGCTGCTCACAGGGAAAATGGGACTTCTGCGGGATCTGTAACACATAATGGACCACAGCGTGGGTGGGCAGGTGGTCACCTCTGCTTTGCACGTGCAGACTCTCCATAGGGCTTGCAAGCTCCCCAGAAGGCACACACAGGAACACACATGCTCTCATCACTGTATTCTGCTCTCCACAGCCTGGCTGGTGCAGCTGCATTTTGGAAAATGCAGTGGATGCATCATCCCATGGCTGATGCCAAGGGACACAGAGCTCTCCATGCACTCGGAAATTGTTCAGCAGCAAGAAGCTACCAATAGACTGCTCTTCCCAAAGGTCCTCTCTCCTCCTAATATTGCAGCAGCTGTTTTTTCCTAGGGATTTTCATGACCATCATCACTGCCCTGGTGCAGCAGTAGCATGATCTCTTTGAGACAAGAGTGGCTGAGTGCCGTGAGTCACTCACATTCCGGTAAGGAAGCCCCTTCAGGAAGCCTCTCTAGCAATGATCCTGTGCAGCCCTGCTCAGCTCTAACAATGCTGACAGAGTGTAGCACTGCCCCGGAAACCTTCCAAGATTGCTTGTCAGGCACAGCCAGTGCCTCCAGTGCCCAGGCAGCTCAGCTAGCAGCAGACAGATCCCGGGTAAGGAAGCCAAGGGAAAGGAGGTGCCCTCTTGGCTGTAAATGGCAAGGGACCAAACAGTGCCGGAGTCATTTCATGAGCACTGATGGCAATCTGGAGCAGAGTCAGAAAAAAAAGGATGGCCTCTGGGGATCCTGAAGTCAGCTTAAAAGCTGAGCCGCTAAAAACAATGGTGCTGCTGTCAGTGGCCGAGGGAGAGGCGAGGTTTCAAGGGCAGATTACAAGCATGAGAGCACAGCGACACTGATGAGGGAGCTGCCACAGAGCCATGCCCGGAGCCTCTAACGGAAAGCGTTTGGTATCCCACAAGCTTTTGTCCTCGGAACGATACACGTTTCTCAGGATTTAGAGAGGGAGAGAGTGCATTTGCCATTAATTTTTAATTATAATGGAGTGTTTGTAGTGATAGGGAGCTTCTACAGTAGAGGCTGTCTGCGTCAGGGTTGACCCACTGGCAACCTTCTCACTGATAAAGCTGTCACAAAAGGAGAACAGAAGGAAGGACAGGAAAGTGCTACTAAGGCACTGCTGTAATGCCACAAAGAAAAGGGGAAACATTATTACACAAACTAAGCATTTTCTCTGAAGTGCCCCACTGCTGTTAAATTTCAGTTTCTTAGACCTGCATTCCAGTTTCTGTGGGCACAAGATTGTACTGCTTGTGCTCACTGATGGCCAGGAGATGTTGTCTCCATGGTTCCAGCTGGGGAAGGAGATGCAGCCCTGGGGCCTGAGATAAACTGCTGGGCTTATCTTGGACTCTGGGGATGTAGATTCAGTTCCCTGTGCAGTCACAGACCTCCTGTGTACACAGGTAAACCACATGGAGCAAATTTGCTGAGGGGCTGAGCTTCTGTTTGAGCGTTCCTGATTTCAGAGGGATATGCTGGAGCGTTCAGTCCTCCAAATCAGTTTTCTGCTTTGGGTTTCTTTTCATGTAACTCCCCTCCTTTCTGCCTTGGCCTGATCACTTTTACTTGGATTGCAGATGTCTTTGGGGTAAGTAAGTAAAGGCACTAGGAGGATGATACTGCAGTCCAAGTAATGAATGGCTGAGGGAAGGAGCCTGAGGTGCTGAGGATACCCAGTCCTACTCCTAGCCAGTAGTGTAGCTGTGACATGGCCACTGCTGTCCTGATGGTCCTCCTGTGGCAATGAGTGAGACTCTTGCAAGCTGCTTAAAGGACCCATTTTAAGTCCTACAAGTCCTTTCCAGCCCAGGAGATGTTGCTCCTGCCGGGTTACCAAGAACCCTGTGGAAAAAGAGGCCCTGGGCTTTCAGCTCCTGCTTATCTGCAGCCCAGCTTGCTCACAGCAGTCTCAATCTGTGTGAACTCTCTTTGGCTCATGCTATGAAGGCTTAATGTGAAAGAAGCCAAAAGGAGCAGCTCCTCTATTGCCCAGAGTGTTCCTGCTCTTACCACCATAAATTGTGGGAGGGAGAATTTCTCGAGGCCTCTGCTCCTCTGCCTCTCCAGATGGGAGACTGCTAACATCCTAAATGAGGATCCTAAGATCCTCAATTAAGTGCTAAAATCCTAAATGAGAACGAAACAATCCCTCCTGGAGATCTTGAGGGAAGGCAAAAGGACAAAGGGCATTCTGGAACTAAGAGGAAGAGAAAAACGAAGCTTGCTTCCAAGGCCTCAGCCCTTAAGCACAGTGACGTAGAAAGAAGGAGATTCTGTTTACGGAGGAAGTGAGAAAGGAAATGAGGGTGGGGGAGGGATAAGCAGTTAGCCAAGGAAAGCTCATCCTTTGGGACAGGGCAGAGAGGTAGGCCTGTTCCCTGGGGAGCTCTCCCAGGAGCAGAAACCTCTGTGGTGGCTGCACTACCTGTGGGCAGGCTTTGAGGAGCTCTCTGTGCTGTGCTCTCATTCCTGCTGCAGCGCAGGCAGAGCTGGCTCCCTTCCCTTCCCTCCCCTGGGGGGATCCTGGCTGGATGCTTTTGGAATCTGCTCATTCTTGGATAACTCAACTTCCCTGGAAAACAAAAAGTACAGTCAAGGAACAGACAACCTAAGTTTTGGAGTGTGTCTTAGAAACTGGAAAATGTCCCATGTGTTTTGTTTCTGGTGCTAGCAGGATCCTAGAGAAGCTGCTTGAGTCTACAGCGTTGTTCTGCCTGTGGATCAGCACCTCCCAGGTCTTCAGGCAGGCACAGCCTGTGTCCGTGCTGCTCCTACACCTCATCCCTCTGGCAGGTCTCAAAACATTCCTTCCTTCCTTTCGCAAGGAGTAACCTCCCCATGCTTGGACTGTGGGTCTGATCACCTGGCAGCAGGGAAGCTGCAGTGGTGCTACCCTTGAGGGGCTGCAAAGCTTGCCTTAACCAACCAGGCTGATATTTCAGCTTCTCTGCATCAGCAGTGAGCACGGATTGCAGCAGGGGAAGAAGAAGGGAAAACAGCAGCAACAGCCCCCAGAGTTCTGCCTGAAGTTACCTGGCCTGTCTGGAGCAATAGGGCTGGGGCACCAGCAGCTTCCCCACTGTGGCAGGGTGCCTTCTGTCTGCCCCATGGCCACAGCCTGCAGAGAGGAAGGCAGGCAGACAGGTGAGTCCTGTGAGCTTCTGTTTATCCAGACCCTCTGCCAAGGGCTCACTGTGCTTCCCTTCCTTCCTCTGCTCTGCAGGGGATGCTTTGTTTTTTTTTACCTTGAAAATCTCGCTGTCCTTTAATTCAGAACAGTAGCCAAGGCCAAGGATACAACAACAGGGGCAGGGAAGAAGGTCTTATAGTTGTCTGGTTATGGGAATATTTTTTCATTTCTTGCTCTTTTTACTCTTTTTCATAAAGACAAGCATCTTCCTCTGTTCTGCTCTCTTTCTTCCCAAGACCATTAAGCACTAGAAGATGTGGATGAGCCTTTGTATTGGAAAAGGCTGAGAAGTGCTGTGTGGGCTGTTGTCAGCAGCACCTGATGCTGATTTGGAGTTGTGTGATGGGCTTCAGCATCATGCCCTGCCAGCTATCAACTGCAGGGCTTCAGGAGCCTGTGCCACAGGGGGCCAGGACAACATCAACCATGAGGTGCTACAGAGGTAGCACCTATTATGTCCTGTTTAAAAGAATTTCTGCCCAAAGGCAGAACTAATCTGCAGCTGAGCAGCAGGGGAGCTGTGTGCAGGCAGCTGGCCGGGTTTGGGAGTGACTCAGCTTGCTGACCATGTGTGCCCTTGGATCTGGTCATTTCCCACCTCCTGCTTGACTCCTCTATCTTACAAAAATATTTGAAGAACTAACTGAAAGTTTGTGCTCAACAGCATGACACAGGGTATGGGTTTCTGTGAACAGCCCAGGTTTTCTCTTGAGGAAACCAATGCGAAATGTTTGGGGAAAAAAAGTTGAATTAGGTTTTACGCTTTCTCTTTTTTCTCATTTGCAGTGTAAGACTTAACGATACAGAGCAAAGCCAGCAGAACAAAAGGACAGAAGTGGGACTTTGCCAACAGAGAACTGAAGCAAAATGTAACCTCAGCATTGATGATGTCATTTCCCAGATGAGAAGCACTGAAAGGCATTCCCAAGCCATTACAAACACTTTGCTCCTCACCTACCACTTAGGCAGAGCCAGCCCCGTGTGTGAGCACTGCAAAGCAAATCTCTGCCAGTGTTCCTGCTGTACCAAGGGTTCTGCATTTGCCTGTGCACCCTGGAGTGTACCTCTTGGCTCTTGGGGCTGGGATGCTCTGGAGTTCCTTCCCAGGCAGTTAAAAGGAGTCTTGCCTGTCCTTCCAGGAAAGTATCAAGGAAAGCTGTGGGAGGTTTTGGCAACTGATTTCTTCCCACACCTTCTCTGTGCAGAGCAGCAGCTCAGGGCATCACTGTTGCCCTTGACCACATCAGCTAGTGGAAATTCCCTGAGCCAGTCTTTCTAGGTGGAAAGGTAGTGGGGTAAGAATGAAACTTGTGTGTCTGCAGAGAAGACAATTACTGGTGAGAAATCCACCTTTTGGTGGGCAAATTTTTCCCGAGACCTTGCTCCTTAGAGTCTTTCATAGTAGTTAAAAATATGTCCCTGTGCAATGAGTGCAAATGGGCTTCTTGCACCTCTAAGGTGCCTCTCCCTGCAGGTGAGGAAGAATTTGAGGGCTTCTGTAGTGTATCTCAGAGAGGATGTGCCACTGATCTTTGCTCCAGCAGAATTAATATTTGCTTCATCTATTTAGAGATGAATAGGAAATTCCAGCAGCTGCCATCTCAGAGGAGCACTGCAGAAGAGTATGGTTAAAATCCAGCATTATTTGGAGCTTGTGGGAAGGCATCTCTCTCTTAATGATGACATTTTTAAAAACACTCTAAAGGTTTGATCTTGGTCCCATTGGGCGTTTTGCCATAGATCTTAATGGCTCTGTGGCTGATCTCTTAATCTCCAGTGCACCTGTGCAAACTTGACAGTTTATTGCAATTTCATGCTTTTTGGAAATCGTCTCACGCTAACGCCATCAGAGAGAGCAATTTTTAAGGTCATTAGCTCAGGACATAACAAATAAGTACTGAGAGAAAACAATCTGTAAATGTCATATTTGTTTAACACACAAAGTAGCTCCTGAAGAGCAGTTATCCTTATGTCTAGAGACAGCATGAAAATTGCATTCTGTGGCTTGAAAATGTGGATCTGTTGAAAGAGAGAGGAGTATATATAACATGGCTGTTTGTCTTCACTACTCTCTTCCCTATCCCCTCATTGTTCCCCATCTGTTGTTTGACTTGTTCAACAATATTCTTAAATTTTTGGACTACAGACCAGAGGTCAAGGAATAAATAAGGACCTTCAGGTTCTGCTGCTGAGATTTTATAACAGGCTGGGTTTTTTTTTTTCTCGGAGAATAAATAGCACTTTATAACTGCTATTCCCAATAAAAAGAATTGTGGTGAGTGGGACATGTTATCCCTTCTCCACATCAGTGTAAAGGACAGGTCCACTGATGTAACCTGATATAAGCTCTCTGAACAAAAAATAAAATAGGCAGAAACAGGTGAAACTTTTATCAACTGGATCAAGCCTGTGCCAATAACTCTACTTTCTTATTGTGTTAGGATTCCCTGGATAAGAGGCTTTGTTCTCTCTGTCACCATCTACCCTTCCTCCCATTTTCAGCACAGGATCCACTTCCCAGCAGTACTGGAGCATCTGCCTGGAAGGCTTCACAGATTTACTGGTTTAAAAGAAACCCTGACTTTTTTTCTGGGTAATTTTTGGAGTATCTGTGGGAAGTCACTTACAGTGACTTTCCCATTGGTGAGACTGGAAGAGGGTGACCAAACCCTCAGCTCCTGAAGTAAATATTTAGTAAATACTCACCCTGCCCTGCTTTAGCCATCTGACTTGATATATTTTTCAGCTCTACAAAGACTGACTGTAGCCCCAAGTGAGTCATTCGAAGCACCCAAGTGTTTCTTGGTTTATGCACTTGGGCCTCCTAGGGATTAAATACAGTGGTGTCCAAGATAAATGGGGTGAAATAAGCCCTGCTTTATGAACTACAGGAACACCAGGTTATCAGCAAGCCCAGATAAGCTTCAGTAATGGATAATTATTACAAGGCATTGTGCCACACTTGGGTTAAGCATGAGAAAAATTTCCCCAGTGTAAGAAGATGTCAGTGTTTGCTGAAAGTATGTGCATTTTTCTTGCCTGCTTAAAATATTTGTTTATTCATTCTGGAGTAAGTTAACACTGTAAATTTACATTTTACAATGTAAACATTAGTCCACTAGCTAGTTTTTCTTTTTTTGGCCAAGTTTCTTTAAATATTAGCAACATGTTTAATGGTTGCTTTATTCATTTGAGTTTCATACATTCCTCTAATTAATCTTGTACCTCAGCAGGGTGGTTGAGGCTTGAAGCAGGGCTTCACTCCCGTTATGATGACGTCTGTTTGCTTTTATCAAGCCCAGTGACTCAGTTTCAATTGATTTGTACATCCAGAGTTTCAGCCACTCTAGGGTGTAGATGTAGTTTCAAATAAAGAGACACAAACTGAAGTGAATTTGGAAATGCTGTTGGTTTTCATCATGGCGGGGGAGTCGGCCTCTTTGAAAATTCAGCTTCTGCGAAAGGCTTGAAGTTTTGTCCCGTGGAAGTGTGAAATGCCAGGACTGGCTGTTCAAGTGGCAGGTGCAGGAAATCAAAACCTTCTGGATGCTGAACGACCTGACACTCTGCCATAAGTCACCTCAGCAGCCATTCCCACCCAAAATGTGCAGTCCATCAGCACTGAGACAACAGCAAGAGCAGCTCTCCCACAGGCAGGTTGTTTCCATGTGGTGGGACTGCAGACAGGCACAGCTGTATCAGGTGGAATCACAACCCATAAGCCAGATTCCTGCCTCCAGCAGGGAACACCACCAGCTGCTCTCGGGGAGAATGCTGAAAGTCTGGGAAACAGGTACTTTTCTTAGGAGGAGGGGGGGGGTGGGACACTTGTTCCTGAGCCCCGTTGTTTGCTCTGAAGCATGAGCTGGCCCCTTGGCTTTCAACAAGCATTCCTTGGCCATCCTCACACTCTGCCAGTAGAAGGCCCCGCAGTGTCTCTCCTGCCCCAAAACAACCCCCACCATCATGCCCAGTGTGAGTGATGCCTTTTTGGGCTACCTAAAAACAGAGGCCAGACAAAATGAAGGGAATAAAACCCGGTTATGTTTATTCAAGGGTCTTCAGGTACATTTAGGGCCGAGGAAGCCCCCCAGGGGCTACACCCAAAATGGACAATGGGTCACGGTTTTTCACACTTTTATAAGTTTGGTCCATTTGCACGTTGGGGGTTAATCTTCCAATTACAGCTTCAGGTAATGAAGTCATTTACCCCAAGTTTTTGCCCCCCCAACTCGCTTTTGTTCACATTTCTCAGGGCCTGAGACAGTGAGGTGTCCTTGATTCCCAGGCCTGGAGAGGAATTGTATTGTCTGACCAAAATGGGAAAGCAGTAGCTAACACTCCCTATGGAGTTCAGAGTTCTACGCTAAAGAATTGCAGGATTACAAATACATGAAAAACACAAAAGCTAAAACCCTAAGGCATCACAAGGGGCCAGCCTACCCCTGGTCTGTACCACAGCAGGGCCTTGTGGAGTCCTGCCAGGAGGCTCAGGAGTCTGTCCCCTGCCTGGGCTCCCCTCTGTCACACCACTGGCTGTTCCCATCCCACGGCTCGGTGATGGAGCAGCTCTCTCCCTTACGGGGGTGTTGTAGATGCTGAGGAGGTTTGTGTGGATCCAGGAGGAGTTTAAACAACTTCGTGGAGGGAAATCCACTGAGCATCACCAGAAGAGTGGTGGCTATTGAAGCCGGCTCAGGAAAGCTGGGACACAGGTGTGGTTTTAGGCCAAAAGGGCTTTCAGGAGAAGCACCAAGTACAGCTGCCCCATTCCTGGTGGGCCAGGGGAGTTCAGCCAGACAGGGCTTTTGCACTGTGACATCTTTAGCAGCACAGCCAGTGGTGGATGTCCTCAGCTTGTCACCTCTGCCTCGCACTGGAGCTCACCTGCCTCCTCCTGGGCTGCCCACCTGCTTTTGTCCAGCGCTGCCAAGATGCCTGAGCTGGGTCAAACCCCACGGATCCTTTGCTGTGGGTATTCTGCACAATTTCCCTACTTGCTTTTCTGATGGACCCATTCCCTAAGACAGTCCCAAAAGTGGCCCCAGTACAGATAGCAGTGCTTGGTGGTGTGAGGGAGTGGCACAGGGGACATGAAGGGAGGCCAGTGCCAATTGTCTGAGCCAAAATTGCTGCTGATGGCCTTGTGTTGTAAAACCACAGCCTGTACATCCTGGCACCTTTGTGTCCACAGGAACCTTTGCAGATGAAACCTCTGCTGATGGTAACAGCTGTCTGGTAAAGTTAGGAGAAGAGTTCTAATTTGCAGCAGCAGGCAGAAATTTTAGGGAATATCCCATAGCTCCAAACACTCCGCATCAGTTCTACCCAGCCTGAGAACAGGTTGCTGTCCTGTGGCAATGAGCTCTGCAGGCTGCCAGAGCTGTCCTGCATCATTTGTAGTCCTACAGGTACAGATCTGAAAAGATATTTTCTCATTCTCTCTCATTATTCACATGAATAAAGCTAAAGCACTGCCATTTTTCCAGATTTGAATCCAAGGTTTTTAAAATGCCTGTGGCTTTTTTGAAATTTAATTTCTCTGTTAAGAAAAAAAGAAAGTAAAAAATGTATTCCTACATATGGATAGGCATGTGAAAATATGTTTTTATATAAGTGCTGAGAAGGATAAGTCCTGCTATCGTAACAATTTTAAGCAAGAAATGGTTCTGTGAAAAGCAAAGAACAACACGTCAGTGAAAGAAATGCTGGTATAAAACAATTGCACAGATTCCTCTGTGAGCTCTGATTGCTGTGCAGCTTTCTGGGAATTCAATACAGCCAGAAACTCAGCTTATGGATGGCAGTTTACGGCTCAGAACAGTCGCTCTGAATGTGTAGCTGGGTTGGTAAATTCGTTCCTGTAAAATGCAGAGATATTTCAAGTGCTGAGTGCAGCCCCTGCTGCTCACAGAACTTCTTGTGTGTCCTGTGGGGACCACAGCAATCCACACGTGGCACGTGGGAGCAATCCTGCGTGGATTTTGCATCTTGTCTGCTGTGCACTGCGTACATCCCTCCTTCTGCAGCCTGGCATCCTGTGATTCACTGACCCTTCGGGGCAAAATTTCCCTCTGGAAGTGGAGCAGTTTTCTGTGCCTCCAAAATCACCAGTCACTTTGTAAACCTGAGAAGTAGCTCGGTGAGGACAACACGAATGTAGGTCTGAGGTGTTTGTTGCACCCGAAAACCCCAAACCAAGCAGCCACTTGCTGTAACAGTGGTGGGCCCAGCGCAGGGGGACAGGGTGGGACTGACATCCTGGCAGTACATTCCTCACTGAATTATGGGCCTGAGGCAGAGACCTCATTTTCTCCAGATGACTCTCAGGAAATACCCTCCCCATCAGCTATTATTGCTTAAATAATAGGGAGGGAAGTGCAACCGGCTTGAGCTGTATCTGAGGTACTCCACAGGGCACATCCCAAATCTGGTACAGGGCAAGGCAGCTGAGACAACTGATTGTAAAGTCACTCAGTGGGCGTGTACAGTTCTCTTTTTTGCCCGAGAGTTATGAGGTCATGTGGAAAAATACAGATACTTGTTTAGAAATAGGTAATGCGCTGGAAAGCAACGTTACAAAATCTGTTCCTGGTCAACATTTGTGCATTGATCTGACTTCAATGATGGCACCTCTAGGTAGGAAAGCACATGCACAAATGTTTGCAGGATTAGAATCTTAAATGTTAAGTTTCCAGAAAGTCCAGTCCAGGAAGGGAAAAGCCTGTCGAGGGAGAGGTCTGCTGGGATTTGATTTATGAACAGGACATCCTGCTTAGTTCTGAGATCTTGCAGATACGATTCTAGTGAGGCCGCTGGGTTATTGTGATGGCAAAGAAAAGGAGCTCACCCTCTCCCTTGTCTGCCAAAGGCACTCAAACCTGTCTGGGCATCGTATCAGTGCTAAACATTTGGCATTTTTTATCATGTTTCATCACCACTGTTTACTGACCGATGTTAAAAATGCATGGCATGTGAGCAGCTCCCTGCTGGGAGACTGACATGGCTGTCATTAATTAGTGACATGCTGTCATCTATGCAATTAAGATCAGGGTTGATTCCATGACCCAGCAACAGAAGGTGACTGGCCAGAAAGTTGGGGCAAAAGGCAGGGTGAGACAGAGCTCTCGTGAGAGTGTGAGGAGAGGTAGGGTTCTTAGGAGGATATTTCCCAGTTCTTCTGGATCACTGCAGCTGCAGCTGCATTTTCCACAGGCTGTGACATGGGTCTAGCTCACTCTGTGCACTCAAATTTCCTCTGTGTGGGAACCAGGGTGCAATGGGGATGTGAGAAAGGATGTTTCACTCCCACATCATTCTCTAGTAGGAGATAAGAGACCTCCAGGACATGCTCTGGGGCAGTGATGTTGACACATCTTTAGAAAGCTGCTTTGTTCTCTGGGATGCTCCAGCCATTGAAGGGCTGGCTGCCAGGGGCTGCCTGAAACTGTCCCCTGGCTTTGGCTGGAGCTGCAGCACTTCAGCACCTCAAGCTCCTTCTCTGCTACTTAATTAAATGATGCCAGGGCACATTCCCAGACATTAAGGCTGAGTCATCGATACAGTCCAAAGCACAGCTGTGGTCCTTCAGATGTTTCTCAGGCAGGGCTTGGAAGCCAGCAGAGCCTGGAGACCATTCTTGGTAGACATTTGAGATGAAACTGCCTTATTTTGGATGATAAGGAAGTTCAGTAGACTGGAAGCATCTCATGCTGGCTGGCCTTGTTGCCAGAGGACAGACCTGGGCACGTCTGAGGCACTGTTCTGGACAAGGTATGGGTGTCTCCAGCCGCCTTAGGATAGAAGGCCTTTTTGTTTACAGAGTGGTTGGAAAGGATTTTATGGTGCTTTAAAGGTCAGTGCTGGAGCTGGCTGTTCAACTCAGGATAATACAGTTTAGTTTGGTGGGAGCTGGTACAGAAGGAGCTGGGTAAACTCACTTGTCTGGCTGCTCCCTCATACAGCAGGGAAGGAAATATCTGCATTAGAAATGGCTAAACTGTGCTTACCTGTGTTTCCTTCTGGCCTTCTGATCACTGACAAAGCTAACTTTTTATCTTGTTTTATTCCTGATATGTAATTTATTCATCTCGTTCCTTTCTACCTGGCCTCGTGACCCCACAGACTGAATATTGAATATTGTACTTCGTTGGACACTGCAGAAAATCTCGAGCCCACCCTGTTGCCAGTGGGTTATCGGGAGGCATAATTCATCTAGCTGCAGATGAACAGAAGAGTCCTCCAGGGAGAATATCCTCTCTACCTCATTCATTACCTTGTCACTGGCTGAATCCCTGCAGTTCATCTTCGCGCTTTGTCATTTTCCTGGGAGTCCTGGCACTTCACTTTTACCTCCAGACAAAGGGAGACTAAATCAGAAACCTCAGTGGTTTCTGATTAGGAGGCACATGCCTCCTAGCTGCCTTCTGGTGCTCTGTCTTTCCTATTGCCAAGGTCCAGTTATAGCCGTGTCACCTCTGGAATGAAGAAACTCAGGGTGGGTCTGGCCACTCACGGTTTTCACTTGGAAATCCCCTGTTTCTAACCTTGTAAGTAGCCCCAAAGGTATGTGGGGCTGCTAAAATTAAGAGTCTGACGGGTGACATGACAGCTGCAAAGTGGCCTTTGCAGAGGTTGTTAATCTAACGAAGGGTGATTGAGCAGTGCCAGCCACACACACCCATATCACAACTGCAGCAGTGCCTGCTGGGGATGTTATCAGAGAACCTCCCTCAGTGCAGGGACCCCTTCCCAGGGCTGTGTCCAACAGGGCTGTGGGCACAGCCTCAGCTGCCTGGCCATGTGTTGGGGAGGTGGCAAATCTGGGTTTAGAGCACTCTGTCCTGGGTGAAATACCACTGCAGCCGTGTGACACAGAGCGCTTCACAGAAATAACAGTTCTTGGCTCAGTCAGAGAGGTGTGAAAAATTCAAGCTGGTGTTTGCACTGCTCTATCCCTTCAGGGCTCTTGACTCTTCCCCAGGATTTTGCCCAGTCATCGCATCTCCTTTCCCTTCTCAGCTCTCCAGAGCCATGGCTGCAGGAGTGGCCCACACCCTTTAAGCAGGTTTGTGCTCATACACATCTTCCACTCAGGTGCTCCTCTGACTCAGGTAATTACTTGCTTCCAACTGTTTTTGTGCCAGCCTCCTCTGCAGACCAAAACTTGGCTCTCCTGCCACTTGGTCTCATTATAGCCAAACTCTAGGACACATTCTGGTGTCACTACCCAAAATGTAGGCACAGGGGTGCAAACCGCCTTTGCTTTCAAAACTCCAAATGGAGCTTCACACTGTGAGTTGGGATGGGGTAGGTCCCACCAGGGAGGTCGTGAAAGACCCCCTGTGTTCCCAAAAGTGGATGCACTGGAGAGAGGGAGGATGAAAGCACAAGCTGTGGTGTCAGCACTGGGAATGGGCAATTGAGAGCCAGAGGGCTCAAGTGTCTTCCCTAATCTCATGCAGGGAGCCTGTGGCAAATTGAAACAGCAACTCAGACTTCTCATGTCTGGGTCCCAACCACAAAAGAACTGCTTTGGGTGTGATGAATGAGGAGAAAGCCCAGCAGATGTGCTTTATCAGCTGTCTCTGTCTGGTCCAGAGTGGATCCGGCCCCACACAGGACGTCCTGGGGCAGTGTGGGTGGGAGCTGGTGTGGGCTGGGTGGGAGGCACTGGGCACTGGCAGCGACACATGTGACTGGTGACAGGCAGAGGAGCTGCCCCTTTTTGTTCACAGGTGATTTCAAGGTGATTTTGAAGTGGTCTGTGGGATTTTGAGCAGCTTTGTCTGATTTCTGGTTTTCAGTGTCTGCCAGTGGAGACTCCAGAAGTGAAATGACACGCCTGACAGCAAAGCTCCCGAGACAGATCCCCTGTGGATATAAATCAGCTCTGTCCCCTTGGTCCCATCAGAACTACTCTGGCTCCCAGCCCGTGCTCCCAGCCGTCCTCCCGGGTGGTCAGCAGCACTGGAACAAATTCAGGTGTAATTGCTTCTCACAGAAAAAAACCCAAAACTGTAAGGAAAGGCAGCTCGCTTGCTGAGGATAAATCTAGGTCTCACTGTTTTCTTTTCCTTGAAGGAAAGCAGGGTTGTTATGCAGAGGCAGCAAACAGGAATGCCATAAAACAAGCAAATAAGGGTGGAAAAAGGTTTGCCATCTCACAGTCTTTTTTTTTTTCCCTACATCCTCCTGCTACACAGCAGCTATCCAAAGGGACTTGAAGAAAACCAGAGGGGATGGCTGCATGAACAGCCTTTGAAAGAGCCTGGGCTAGTTCTCATCATCGTTATGTTGGGTTTTTTTCACCAGTGCTACTCCACTGTGATTTTCACTGCAGTGACACAGCTGTGAAACAAGCTTAATGTAGTGGACAGTTAAACCTTATGTATCTAGATTTGTTTTTCAGAGCTGTGCTTTTCTTACAAGGGAAAAAAAAAAATTGCCTTGAGTTTAAAGGTAAGCTCCAAATCTTCACCGCACCATGAAGATTTGCAGATATAAATCCCATTTAGGTGACTTTTATAAACCACTGAAGTGCTCCACAGCAGTAGGATTTAACCTTGGGATGTTCACTTGCTCTAATGTGATTAATGAGCCTTTCCCCATGCATAGCAGATATCTAAGCAATTTTTTGTGTATGGAAGTGGAACAATTGTCCGGCTTTACGCAAATGAGGAGCTACTTCAGTGTCTGCCCTGTGAAGAGACTTCAGTTTCAATGGGCTTCAAGATTGCACTTTTGTGTTAAGTGGAGCTGTGATCTTTTTCCAATGAGTGTTGCTATGCAGGGCCAATTTGTGACGTCCATTATTCTAAAATAAGTAACTTCTGCACAGCAGAAATATGCTCCACTTGCACTGCTAATCTCTCACACAAAGGCATGTTTGGAAGAAAAGTTATTTATTGCAAGTAATAAATGCAGGTTCTCAAAAGCATTTATAACTTGGCTTCCAGAGCACTCCAGTTTGAAATAATTTCCTTTCAATTTTCTATATTTTCAATCTCTTTCCTGGCTGTTTTAGACCATATATTGCATACTTAATTATTCTCCAAAGGAAAATCTCAGCCATTGAGAATGGGATGTACTTAACAAATTTCTTCATGCAAGAATCTGTTCTTCAGGATTCAACTATGACCTGTTCTGTGAAGGAAAACATGACTGTGTTAAATATGGATGTTATTTCAAGGTTTCTTGCCTCACCTACAAATGGTTATAGATCTCACCTGTGTAGTTTATGAGTTCTTCTCAGTCACTGATATAATTGTCCTTTAAATGTCCTCTAGTGGAAAATGCAAACTGTAGTTAACACTCACCCAGTTTTTCTGAAATTACAGAGAGCTGGGGTGCAGTGGGATTTGCAGTCGGCTCATCTGGTTTTTTTTATATTTTATCTTTCCCTTTCCCTCTAGATAAGCTGCATCACTAAGAACAGAATGGTTTAAATTTGTCCCAGAAGGACCCAGAAACCTTAATTTCATTGGAAGCCACGTGAGTTACCAGCTACTGAGGACTCCACTTACCTGAGGAGTTTGCATGTGTTTTTTCAAGCTGTCCTTAAGCAGGTAAAATGCAAATATTTGGGAGAATTTCTATGATTAGTTCGACAGTTCTTTGTAACTTTGAGCATCAGGTGCCATGGGACTGGGAAGTGCAACTGAATAACTTCATGGCAGCAAAATAATGAATGTCTTGCAGTCCTGTTTAACTCCTGTGTGAGGCTGGCTAAGAGATCCCGACCCTTTTCCCTGCCCTAGCAGCAGCTGGCTGTGGCTGTGCAGCTGCACAGCTCTTGCAGTGGGACAAGGGCTGACTCCATCCTGGTTGTGCAAAGGGTTTGCATACAGGATGAACTACAGCTGCATCCCTCTCTTGTTTCATAATCATGAACGAATTTATAGTCATCCAAGTAGGTCTGAGGATAATTAGCCAAGTGGAAATGAATGTTTCTAGCAAATAATTAATGTGCTTAAAATCCCTACTTGTCCCGTGCGTTTGACTTGCTGATGCCCCTTAGGGATGGGAGGAACTGCAGGTGTTCCTGTCCCCTCTCTGCCTTTGGAGGGAGGAAGAAGTGAGAGTTCAAACGGGGAGTTAAACCACTTTGGTTATACTAAAGTCACAAAAAAATCTCTGTGTCTGTAGTGGAAATATCCACATTTCCCTCTCATTTTCAAAATCCTTCCAGGATTTCATTCTTTTTGGCAGACTGTGTTAGTCAACAGATTTTTTTTCACTGTTCTCTGAAAGACCTTTTGTTTGACTGCTCTGTCATCTGAGGAATCACTTCTCCATAACAAGTTTTCCTTGAATTGGTTTGGTTTGATTTTTATTTCATCTTATAACCCACAACAAAACTTTTACCCCAGTGTAACCAGTTTTCACAAAGTTCCCTATGAAACACAGGGCAAGCTGTGTTGACTGAGTGCTGTGAGAATGGGAAATGAAAGGCAGCCAGTTCCTTAGCAAGGTGTAAAGCCTGTGTGGGACTCAGGTTCAGCAGCTGAGTTCATGGAGTGCAGGCACTGGGCTGTGAGATGGGAATTAGCATCTCACAGAATAGAGGTCTGGTCCATAGCAGATTGTAGGGCACGAATTTCCAACTGCAGCCAGTTCCAAGGCATCCATACGTTGCCGTTTCAGCCCGTTCTAACGTGTGGTGTTGCCTGGCTGGGATGTGCTGTAACATTGCTTATGGAGGCTGCTGGGTGCCTCTGGAAGCCAGAGTTTTCTGGGGATCGTTCCCTCCCCAAAAATCAGGCTGCTCTGATCACGGTTTAAAGGGAGACTGCAGAGAGCTGTGAACTAATCTGTAAAGTCGTGGCTTGCTTCTCTTTGACCTCCCTCCTCGGGACAGGTCTCCAGTGTGAAGCTGGTATTTGTGCGTGTAATGCCTGTGCCCTGGGGGAGGCAGCCCTTACGTGAGTCGGGAATTTGCTGTGTGCCTGCTTAGCACACTGCGGCCATGCCTGCTCGGTCCTGCCGTCCTCAATTTCATTTGTGCCGCTGGGAAGAGAGAAGTAAGCTCTTCCCCTGGTGCTGTCACAAGTAATATGCTGTCCATGAGGAAGAGAGGGAATGCCTCCCCTCCCCAGGGCTTGTGCCATTCCCTGGGGTGCTGATCAGCATCCATGCTGACCTGGATACCTGGGAATGACACAGAGGACAAACCTCACGGAGGTAACTGAAAGGAAAAAATCCTTTAAGTATCATACTGTGGTCACTGTGGTTGTTCCAGGAGTGGTTTGAACCCCGTGAGCAGGGGTTCCACACACCCCTACAAATATCTGCAGATTTTCTGAATTCCCTCATGCTGCCAAAATTTGAAGGTAACTCACCAGAACTTTTTTTGGCTTGTTCTGGAGGCTGGAAATTCAGCTATACTTCCTGAAAGCTTGAACTCTTTTATCTAGGGGTTGAGTTAGCAAGTATAAAGAAGGGTTCAAGTTAGTTGGCTGATCCATTGGAGAGGTGCTCTGGTTTTTCACAGCTATTTATGCAAGAGCGTGGACACATGTATATACACACAAAGAAGAAATATGGGCCGTTCCCTTGGCCTCATCCCACTTTCCACGAGCAGAAGTGTTGTCCTGGAAGCTGTAGCCTTTCACGTCTTGCAATCTGCCACCTGTCAGAGCAATCTGAGATTTGCTGGTGACAACTGAGTGCTAATGTCTGCCGTCCTTGCCTTGCAAATAGCCGAGGCATTCCAAGTCCCAGGCCCCTGGCCCTTGCGTCAGCTCTCCTCCCCGGGATTAGTTCAAACAGCCAATCACCCAGTGGCCTTTGCAGTGATTCAGTCTTAGCAGTATCTTCAACACTCACCGAAACTTCAGGGGGAAAATGAGTCATTTCACATTATAGAAAGTCATATCTTGCCCTTGGTATTTCTATGTATACATGAGTGATAATCATATATTTTTAGATCCATTTCTCCAACACAAATGCTGCTTCTTTTGATAAAGGCCGTCTTGAGAGCCACTGCTAATATTCTGCTTATTGCGGAAGAGCTATAGGAGTTCATTTATTTATTCATGCGGTTGAATGACAGGGAGCTGCAGCAGATTGTTGGGAGTCAGCCTGCAGACAGGGGCCCTGTTGCTAGGCTTATCTGCCCAATATGTGTTCAATAATGCAGTGAAACCATCCCCTTTCTGGCATTTGCTCGCTGCTTGAATCACTCGGGCCTGCCTCCGAGACCGTCTGGCAATGACGCAGAAAATCCTGGCTTTTCAGGGGGAGCCATTAGACAAGGTATTTGTCACGGTGTCCTGGAGAAGATCTTGGCACTGGATAACCAAGACCAAGCAAAGGGATAAAGCGGAGCCTCAGGCCTCATTAGCTCCTGTCAGCATCCCAAGGAGCCAGAGCGTTCACCACGGCAGCTGTGGGTGGATGTGGTTTTGGTCCAAGCGCAGCCTCGGTGCCTGTGCCACCCACAGCACGTCTGTGCTGGGACCTGTGGCTGGTTTGGGATGTGCCAGGCCTGATACTGCACCCAAAAGCTTCACCTGCAGCACCCTCTGGATAACAGCCTGGCTTTTCTTGTACCTAATACAGCAGCGCTCCTGCCTTGGGGTCACCTGGCCTCACCTCACCCAGTTTTGCCCGTGGCAGGTCCATCCCCTGCCGAGCCCGTGTGAGGGGGGCAGCACAAATTCCTTGGTAATTCCTGAGGAGTCCAGTTCTAGGGCAAGCACAAACTTCCATCACCTCATACATCAGCAGAGAAAGGCAGGGAATACCATCTGGCCAAGAGAGGCATTTCAGAGCCCTACCTGAAGGGACATGGGACAACTTTCTGCTGCACTTCAATGCCTTTATAAAAGGTCTCTTGAGTTTTATACACATATGTGTGTAAATGTATGTTTCCATTCCAGGTAATGTGCAAAATGATATTTGAAAATCCAAATGCATAGCTATGTGTCACAGAGAGGAATTTTGCTATTTGTTGAGATTTTGCTTGCTGCCCCTTTACCCTCAAACTGAAGAGGATTTGGATGTAATTCCATAGCAAAGCGACTTTCAGCCCAGTCTGAGATAATTTTATTAATGAACCTAAAATAACAGCATCCTTTACATGAGGGGACCTGTGTGGCTTAGTGGCCAGTCGCTGAACACCTGGGGGAGTTCCCCTATGCCCATCTGGCCCCTCAGCAGCCTCCCTGGAAGCAGAGGTCAGTCCCTCCAGCTGCAGAGCCAGGATCCCATTTCACAGGCCCCAGAGGGGAATGTGTTCCCACAGTTGGAAGCCTGGCCCCTGGGGTTTGGGCTGTGTCCCTGGAGAGGAGATGTGCAGTGTCCTCAGGCACAGAGGGGCGAGCAGGGGGGAAGCTGAGCAGTGCAGGCAGTGCGTGCTGCCTGTGGATGAATTCCTGTCTCCTCCCAGGCAGCACAGTGGGTAAAGCTGTCTCCAGTGCCAAGCTTGGCCTGTGCTCTTCTCATTTGAGCCTCCTGCCCTGTGGCATATATTTTTTTGAAATTCCAAGTGCCTTTGCCCTTCTGTATGGAGATGTTTTTCCCTCCCCACTCCTCTCCTGCCTCTCCCCTGGCCTGCAAGGCCAGAGTTCATCCCTGCTCTGGAGCCTCTCTCTGGATCTTGTTCCCCAAGAAGTTCCCCAGAGGCAGTTCCCTCTGCAACCAATTAAACCTGGTCCAAACTGTGACTTGCCCTCCTTCCCACCCTCCAACTGTTAAATGCAATTTTGGATATAAACTGTCCAGATTAAAGAGACAACTGAGACATTTTACTATCATTCTGGCTCCTAAGTTAGATAAATACTATAAACTGTGGAGCCAGACTCAAGCTCTGACTGAACTTTCACATCAAGCTTTAGTTTGATGTTGAAATAAGGTGACACCCCGATTTCAAGAGTGCTGACTTATCCCCTATTGGTGTTTATGTAAAGAGAGTTCAGCTCATGGCCTTCTTCCTGCATCATGGAAATACTGCCAGTGTGACTCCAAGTGGTGTTTTCCTTTTCTGTCTTTCACTGTTCACCAAATGTTTGCAGGGAAAACGGGGCTCAGGCAGCATCTGTGTAGGAGCTGTTTGAGCACAGATGTTACATCACTTTGGCTCAGGATGACAGAACATAATTATCAGAAAACATTTCTAAGTAACAGGCTCATTGTCTGCTCTATTTAAAATGATTTCTGGCAAATGATCATATCGCAGGCAAAAGACCAGCCATCTTCTTATGGCAGGAGAGATGTGTGTGATGAATGTGCATGGGAAGGGCCCGAGTGAGAGTCAAGTCTGCGAGACATCTGTCTCCTTACAGTGAAGCTTTCTTGATACCTTACAGAGAAAATAAGGAAAACCAAGGGAACAGACAGGCTGTGTACGATGGAATATGTGTGCCTGAAATGTGACATTCAGCGATTTGGCCGTTTTTACTGCAGCAACAAAGCGTATTCTCAGCTGGCTTAGGAGAGGAAGCAAGGCAAGTACTTTGCATGCCTCCATTAGGACATATTTATGTTTTATGTGACTGGATGACATAAACCACTGGTTTTCATCTCTTTCTGGAGCTGTGAAATCTGGCTGTGTTCATGCTGCACCAGGCCTGCTGGAAGTCAGCACATCAGTGAGGATCTCTGTTGTTTGGCAACCATGGCCATAAAAATTACCAAAACAGATAGCACAGTGTAGTGCTGCTTGATATTTTCCCTGCCTGCAGTCCAGCTGCAGAGCACACTTTCCCATTCTCCCTCTCCAACACTTCTGGCAGAGACAAGAGCTTTTCAAATCTTTTAAGTTATTGCTTTCGTAGCCTTCAATGTTTTTAAATCCTTCACGACTGGAACATGTAGCCCAGAGAGTGGATGCTCCATCCTTGGAAGTGTTCAAGGCCAGGCTGGACATGGCTCTGAGCAACCTGGTCGAGTGGGAGGTGTCCCTGCCCATGGCAGGGGTTGGGAACTGGTTGATCTATAAGGTCTTTTCCAACCCAAATCTTTCTATGATTCTGTGGTGATTCTGTGATTCTAAGATCACCTTGCTTGACCTTTGTACAATGGAAGACTTTGAATTTTATCCTCCAGCTCCAAAAACCAAGTGAGCTTTTAGTTGAACAGTGTCTTTTGTGGAAGTTTTGCCAGATGTAAAGGAATCGAGTAATGGCCTTGTTAATGAGTCCCTTGACTGACTGTGCTCAGTATTGGATGTCTGCCAGAACACTGTCCTCCTCAATTCAGTTTCTCTGCTCCCTTTGCCAGTCCTTTGCCTGGTTTGATAAGGAACTATCTCCACTTTGTATGGCTCCCTTGGCAGGGCACCTGGACACTTCCCTCTGGGGAGCTGATAGAGATCTGACTGAGCTCTAGTGGGTGACAGCCTTTGACAGGGACCTATTCCCACCTATTCCCACAGCTTGACAGATCCAGAGGGTGCCTCTGTGACTGGAATTGCACAGAAGTCTCCATGGCCATGTGCAAGCTTGTGTTCCTAGGAGGCCCTGGGAGGTGCTTACCTTGTCTGTGTGGTGTGAACACGCTCACCTCCCATCAAAATATCTGCTGGTGGACGACATTCCATGTTCCTCAGGCAACCTTGGATGATCAGCTTGTGTAAGAGGAGTTTTCTGACACCTGGGGTGACCTGTCCCTGCCAGGCAAAGGGCTGCTGAGTTGGACAGGCTGCCCCAGGGGTTGCCTCATGGCCAGCCAGCAGCCAGCTTGAAGGGAATTAGGGAATCCTGAGCAAACTGCAGATGATTTGTTGGGCAGTTGTGATGGAGTAATATGAGGGAAATGGAAGGCAGGAAAGAGGACAGTATGCACTTAGAAATCATTCATGTTATTTATTTAATTACAGCTTGTTTGTTGATTTTTGTTTGGGGTTTTTTTTTCTTTAAAACAACTCTGAAAGTCTTAATTGCAAAGAAGCATGATGTATTTATCAACAGCAGAACACAGAACTGTTTGTTGAGCTGTGGCATTTTTAGCTTCTGCTCCCTTGAGCTGCTGCTGAGACATTGAGAAATACTTGTTTAGAGGCCTTAGAGTTGTGTAAATCATTTTAGTCAACAAACTTGGCTGCTCTGTCATGTTAAGGTGACCTTAAAATGCAATAACATTAGACTATTTGTTTTTGCAACATTAATGTAAGTACTTTTGCTTATAAACAAGAAGCAGCTATAAAAAGGACTCAGTCAGTCCTGAGTGTGCAATAGTGCTCCTTCCACAGGGACAACCTTTTCCAGAAAAACCCTAAATTACCATCTGGTTGAAGCCTGTGGAAATATTTCCATTCACTTCAACCAAATCAAGATTTGGCACAACAACAGAATAAGTTCTGGGTGTCTACATTCCCTGTCTCTCCCAGATGCGCAGACATGAATTTTGGCCCTCTGTATTTATTATTAATATAAATCCCCAAGCACTCCTAAACTCTATAATCAGAAAATGAAGGTGCAAACCCTAAAGCTTTCCCATTAGTTCAGATCTCCTTTGTCCCATGAAAGACAATTGCCTGTGCCATAGAAGAACGTCAGCAGCTTCCCTGTTGTATGGATAATATCTTCTAATTTGCATTAATATCCTTAAATTTAGGTCTCTTTTCCCATTAAAGCCCTGAGAAGAAGGAGAAAGAGGAGGAGGTCTTAGGACTCTAGTGGCCAGAGCAGAAAAGCAAAAGCAGAAACAAAACAGGGAAATCTATTTCCCATGGAAAATTATCAAAACTAAGTTTTCCGAGTCCATTTCTGATGCATCCATAGTGACTGTAGAGATGTGTGAAGGCCTTGGGAAGACTGAGGTAAAAAACAAAACAAAACAAACCAAAACAAAGAAAACCCCAAACCAAACAAAAAAAACCCCATGAAAAGCTGTATGCAAATGACTTCAGAGATATTTGTGACACTGACAACATTTCTTTACTCCTGAAACAATAATGGGAATAAAGGGGGAAAGTGGGAGGAAAAAGAGGAAATGAAACAAATGGAATTTTGGCAGTAGAATATATCAGGAGCACTTAGGTACTTTTGAAAATGTTATTCAAATTTCCCAAGTAGCCAAGGCCATGGCTCAATGAGATCATAAATCAACTTTCAGGGCACTTAGCACTGACCCAAATCCATTACAACCACACAGCACAAGACATTGAGCTGCTACTTGAATCCCTCTGCTGCATGTCATTCACCAGACAACACAGCTTTGGATGGGTTAATGCTATTAAAGCAGCTTTCAAGCAAACCAGGTGCTCTGTGTCCTCCTGAAGGTGGCATGAGGCCAGGGTGACAGGGTAGAGCTGCACAGACACTGGGCCATGGGTTGTGGCTTATGCAATGGAGAGGCAACAGTGTGAGGGCTCAGCTCAGCTTTGTCCTCCCAAGGGGAAGCAATGGGGCTTTGGGAAGCTCCTTGGTCCCCAGCTTCCACAGGAATAAATGCACTGGGAAAGGGAAATCTTTTGAAAACCCCTCTGGGTGTCCTCACAAATGTGCCTCCTGGTGCTGAATTCTCACCAGAAACCACTGGAATTGTGAAATTTCTCCATCATTTCCACAGACTTTGACGTCACCTTCCCCTGTGATCCATGCTCCCTTGGGCTGGACCAACCTGCTCGTCCCCCAGAGATGTCTTTGGCTGGCACTTTGGAAGATGCCATGAAGAAAACTTAGGACTTACCTAATTCACAATGGCTTCCAATTCACAAGTTCCAAGGATTTTCCTGGTGGAAGGGATGAGGAACTCAGGAAGCTGCACCTGACTGAACCCCACCCTTCTCTGGGCCAGGGTCAGAGCTGTGGAGCACAGGGAAGGCACCACTGGCAGAACCTGGATTCAGATGTGACCCTTCATCCTGAGACAGGCACTGTGGAGCCTCACGGAAGCTCAAAGAGGAAAAGGAGGAGTCTCTTTAATATCGAGCAGGAGGTGGGCAGCCTCAAGGTTTCCTTCAGCAATCTCTAGGGAACTGGTAGGATGAATTTTGAGGTTCTCTGCAGAGCGATTATGTGATGAAAGGGACCTTGGGGTAGGAGCTCTAAACTGAAAGAGAGTAGGTTTAGATCAGATGTTAGGAAGAAATTCTTCCCTGTGAGGGTGGTGAGGCCCTGGACAGGTTGTCCAGAGCAGCTGTGGCTGCCCCATCCCTGAAAGTGTCCAAGGCCAGGTTGGACAGGGCTTGGAGCACCCTGGGAGAGTGGAAGATGTCCCTGCCCATGGCAGGGGAGTTGGAACTGCATGATCTTTGTGATCCCTTCCAACCCAAACCATTCTATGATTTTGTGATTCTAACTTGCTTGCTGTGAGAAGCTCCAAGTACAGTGAGGCACAGAGAGAAAACACCTCCTTCTGAGTTTTCTGACGTGAAGCTGAAAGATTTTGCACTACAACAAGCTGAGGACCTTGAAAGAAGAGTTTCAAGGCAGGAAGCAAAGGCCCCTGAGGTCAGCTGAGGTCCATGAGAGACATTACTTGTGCTGTGTCAACGCGGCACTGATGCGAGGTAGGTGAGGTTGTCTCTAATGGCACACGGCTCACAGGATGCCTGGGGAGCCGACGTGAAAGGGGCACTCTGAGTTGCTGATGCCTCCATCTGGGTCAGCAGCTAATAGTCAGACACTGATTCACAGAACTTCCCTTCCCTGAGAGGTCCTGTAAATAGATGTGTTTTTTTAAACGGTGAGGAAGTGAGCAGCCCTGCTGAGGATTAAGTGCTCCCCATGTCTGACCTCAGGCATGCTGGCTTTGCCCCAGCCCAAGCTGCCTCAGGCACTCCTCTCCGCCTTTCTCCACATTTCCCCCTCATCCTTTCCCCCACTCCCTTCTCCTCCCTCCCCTCCTCATGTTGGGGCTATCCAAAATTGAATTCCTGCTGGAGTAGGGAACAAGTGTTGAAATCCTTTTTTTTTTTTTTTTTTTTCTGTGAAATGCAATTCTTGCTCACTGGTCATCTTATTCTCAGAATATCCCCTGCTGGATGGACCCCTTGCCCCTTCCCTTGATCCCAGCCTTGCACAGCTGCACAAAGAGGTCAGTGAAGTTGCAAGAACAGCTTTTCCCCCAAGGTTTGGTCTGGCCCTGAAGGCCCCTCGCTGATGCCAGTTCCTGTGCTGAGGAGATTCTTGCTCACCACAGCTCCAGCTGGGTGGTTCAGAGGTTAGCTGAAGCCCACTCACACTTTCTGGGGGCTATTTCAGTTAGGGCTTTAAATACTGCTGAAGATGCTCAACAAATTTCATCAGGATCCTTTAATCACAACCATGAAATAGTGGAGTTTTCAGTTCTTGGAGAAGTAGGGAATGGGATCAGCAGAACTGCCACCTTGGATTTCCAGAGGACAGACTCTGGTCTGTGTAGGAGTCTGGTTGACAGAGTCCCTTGGGAGGCAGCCCTGAAGGTCAGAGAGGTCCAGGAAGACACAGAGATTCTTAAGAAGGAAATCCTAAAGGCACAGCAGGAGCAGGCCATCCTCCCCCATGTGCCAAAGGACGAGCCAGAGGGGGAGAAGGACTGGCCTGGCTGAGCAGAGAGTTTTGAGTGGAACTCAGGAAATAAAGGAGCATTTATCACTTTTGGAAGAAGGTGCAGGCAACTCAGGAGGACTACAAGGATGGTGTGAGGTCATGCAGGGAGAAAATCAGAAAAGCCAAAGCCCAAATAGAACTAAATCTGTCTACTGCTGGAAAAGACAATAACAGTTTTCTCTGTAAATACATTATCAGACAAAGGAGACTCTCCATCCTTTCTTGGATTTGGGGGGAATACAGTGACAAAGGCTGAAATACTTAATGCCTTCTTTGCCTCAGTCTTTAGTAGTAAGACCAGCTGTTCTCTGGGTACCCTGATTTGGAAGACAGGGACAGGGAGCAGCATGAAGACCCACAATCCAAGGGGAAATCACCAGCGACCTACTACAAGACATACAGACATACACAAGTCTGTACAGGATTCACCCAAGGGTGCTGAGGGAGCTTTCCAAGACACTTCCCATGATTTACCAGCAGTCCTGGTTAACTGAGGAAGTTACAGTTGACTGGAAGTCAGTAAATGTGCTGCCAAGCTAAAAGAAGGACCAGAAGGAGGATCCTGGGAACTACAGGTCTGTCAGCCTGACCTCGGTGCTGTGAAGGTCACGAGGCAAATCATCCCATGTGGCACGTGCAGGATAACCAGGGGATCAGGTCCAGCTGGCATGGGTTTGGGAAGGGCAGGTCCTGCTTGGCAAACCTGATCTTCTGTGACCAGGTGACCTGCTTAGCAGGTGAGGGAAAGGCTGTGGATGTTGTCTTTACTGGACTTCAGTAAAGACTTTGATGTCATTTCCCACAGCATTCCGCAGGAGAAACTGGCTGCTCATGGCTTAGAAGATGCACTCTGCTGGACTAAAAACTGTCTGGATGGCCAGGTCCAGGAGTGGTGGAGAATGGAATTATATCCAGCTGGTGGCCAGGCACAAGTAGGGTTCCCCAGGACTCAGTACTGGGGTCAGTTCTGTTCCATATCTTTATTAATTGGATGAGGCAACTGAGGCACCCTCAGTCAGTCTTCAGATGACTCTAAATTGGGCAGGAGTGCTCTGCAATGCAGGAAGGACATTGAGGGGATGGAGTGTGTCCAGAGGAGGGCAGTGGAGCTGTGGAAGGGTCTGGAAAACGAATCTGATCAGGAAGTGCTGAAGGAGCTGGGAATGTTTAGTCTGGAAAAAGGAGGCTTAAGTAGGACCTTCTCACTCTCCCCAAATCCCTGACAGGAGGTTGTGGCCAGGTGGGGGTCGCTCTCTTCTCCCAAGTAACAAGTGACAGGAGGAGAGGAAAGGATCTCAGGTTGTGCTTGGGGAAGTGTAGGTTGAATATGAGGAAAATTTTCTTGATGGTCAAGCATTGGCACAGGCTGCCCAGGGAAGTGTGGAGTCACCATCTCTGGAGGTATTTGAAGGATGTGTAGATGTGGTGCTTGGGGACATGGGCAATGCTGGGTTAATGGCTGGGCTTGATGATCTTGGAGGTCTTTTCCAGCCTATGCTGTTCTATGATTCCATGATTTATGTCTCACTATTTCCTTCTCATCCCCAATCTCTGTCCTCCAGGGCCTGGCCATGTCTGTAAAGGATGTCCATCAGGGCAATATTTTATGCCCTTCTTGATGTCTTTTATTTATCTATTAATGTAAACTCTGTCTGTGGCAGGCTTTTAGCATGACTGTTTCTGTGATAAGTTGTTTACTTCTTTTTCCTTTGGGTTTTGCCTGTAACAAAAATGATTTACCATTGGGAAGCCTTTCCTTGCCTGTTTTTTATCCCAAATTTTCTGCCTCTTGCCTCTTTTTATTTATTGGTTTTTTTTTTTTATTTCTCCTAGACTTACCTCTTTGTGTGTTTGCCACTGCACCGGTCTCCTCAGCCGAGCTGACGTTTTTCTGGGCAAAAGCGATTATTTCCCAAACCAGGTTAGGTAGATCAGGAAAGTTAGCAGAGTAAGCAGAATTTAGACCAGCAGAAGAACACAGCTTTATTTTATTCAGGGAGAACATTAAGATAAATCTTCGAAATCACCCCCCGTCTAAATATAAACTGTCTTCTGACATAAATCAGCCAGTTTAGCTGCTGGTAAAGGCTTTGTAGTGTAGGCAAGTGGAGCTGACTGGAGCACTGGTGGTTTGACTCAGCTGCTGCACATCAGGTCGATAAGGTCACTGCTCCCCTCGTGCAGCTTTTCTGCAGGTTCATGCAGATCCCCAAGGGAGAGATGCTCCGCACTGAATCTTTCTGCATTTGTTGTTCTCACATCCTGGGTGTCTTCTGGCAGCACTCATCATATGCATCATTGCTCAATTCAAGGCTCTCGTGTTCTCAAGTCTCTTTTCAGGCAGGGTGGGATGTGGCTGGTGGAGCTCGGGGTTGTCTGGGCTTGAGTGGAGTGAATCATCCTCACAGAGTAATCTCCCTCTGCCACTGATGCTGAACTGCTGCAAGCTGTTCCTACTCAGCAAAGCACATAAGCCAATTTCTGGCTCCATTTCCATTCAGCAGAACATTTAACTGTGAGTTTAATATTAAACTCATGCTCAAATCCCTTAGCTTATTAATAGGTTTAGGTGAATGTCCACTCTGCATCACTGAATGAGGCAGGGATTAATTACAAAGAGAGAGGAGCTCTGCAGAGCTGGATTCAGGCAGAAAACTGGTGCACTCCCACCCCAAGGCTTCTCTCCCCACCAGCTGTGCATCCAACAGTTTATCCTCAGGGTACAGTGTTGATCCTTTAATCTTGCTCATCAAGGGATATTTTTATGGTGTTGGATCTGCCTGCTGAAAGAGCACAGGACCTTGGTGAGCCTCAGCTCTGCTGGTGTGGGAAGGGTGATGGCAGCTGGGTGATTTCACATGGCATTCAGAGGCCATCCCTCCACACACCTGGCTCTTCTCATCTCCAGCTTCAGTAGAGGTGGAGGACACACACAAAGCACAGTGGGCTTTGACATGACATGACATGGACATGACAGCTTTCCCTTTGCAGATGTCACACAAGCCCAGAAAGGGTAGAAGTTGAAATACTCACTTGGTGCATTGTGTTTTCAGAGGGGGGGAGGTGACAGCTCCCTTTGTACACTGCACAAGAGCAGATTGGGCAGGACACCGTGTGCCTGCTGGTCTTTGTGAAGGGGATCTCCATTTCTGTAAAGGAGATTCCTCCCTCACTGTTTACTCATTGTAGAAAATGCTGAATTGAAGATGCTTTTAGAAGCATGTTGTCTTCACAAAGCCATTAAGTTAGGCATATCTCTTCCTCTGTTGCAGGAGATGATGTAATATTTATGAAAGCCCTAGCACATGTTGTCCAGATGTTGTGGATGCCCCATCCCTGGAAGTGTTCAAGGCCAATTTGGATGGGGCTCTGAGCAACCTGGTCTTGTGGAAGATATCCCTGCCTATGGCAGGGGGCCTGGAATATGGATGATCTTTAAGTTCTTTCCAAACCAAACCATTCTATGATTCTTTAATTCTATGGCTGATGCTGTCAGTCCCTGAGTGCTGACAAAGACCACAACTCTGTGGGCACAGATCAAGCTCTCAGTCTTTGTACCTCACTTTTCTCACCTTTATAATGGGAATAATAAGAGCTGTTAACCTCACAGTAGAGTGGTATTGGCTGTGTTTAAACAGGAAGTCTGAGCACACTTGGTGGAACTCCATTTAATGGCTCCTGGATTTAATTTAATTTCAGTTTTCCCATTCTATCCATTAGCCTGGACATCCTCTGACATGCAGTGGCAGTAGGGGACTGATCTGTGACTTCCAGGTAACAAGGGACAGGGTGAAAGGGAATGGCCTCAAGTTGCACCAGAGGAAGTGTAGATTGGATATAAGGAAAAATTCCTTTACTGTGGAAGGGTGGAACAGACTATCCAGGGAAGTGGTGGAATCACTACCCCTGGGAGTGTGAAAACAGGTGGTGCTTAGGGATTTGGTAGTAGACTTGGCAGCACTGGGTTGATGTTGGACTTGATGATCTTGAAGGTATTTTTCAACCTTAATGATTCTCTGATTCCAAGGGTGCAAATCAGAAGCCTTTCCTTGAACTGAGTGGAGTCGTGCCATTGCCAGGCTGTGGTAAGGAGAGGATGTTTATCACAGACTGTTTTGATTTGTAGAGTGAAAACACAGAGCTTAGTCATCAAAAACAGGGGTTAGTCATCAAAAACAGTTTACCTTCCTCTCAAAATATGAAAAGGCTTAAAAGTTTGGTAAGATTTACAGGGCATTAAACAAACACTGCTATTACAATTGCCGGTGTTAATTCTCATCAGGTAGCCTTCCTTCCCCATTCGAGGGGAGACTCAGAGCTCCTTGTCTGCTGCCAAATGCTGTGACCCTGGTGCCCATAAAAGGTTTCTGCTGTAACTGTCTTGTTATCAGCCCATCAATGTCCTGACACTTCCTAGTGATTAATCCTGTGTTGAAATGAAATTAAGTTTCCATATATTTGGCCAGTGACCCCAGGACTTCCTATTTGGGGAATACAAAGAATAAAGCATCTGTAGCCTACAGGAAGCCAGAGTCTCTGATTTCCTGCAGAGGCAGAACAAGAACAAACAGGGAACACATTTTTCACTGTGGCGGTCGAAAGCGCACGTAAGAGCCCCGTCGGCCCCCATGATGAAAACAATTGTAAGGGGGAACATCCCTGGTCCCAAAATTATTTGTGGGTGTTTTGTTACGTACACAATATGCCATTAGAAAATAGATGTAACTCAAGTTAATGTTTTTTCCAGGTGACTATTAAGGTTTCCTTTGGCATAGGTCTTTTGGTTTCCATCAGCGAGATTGTGCTTGTCGGGCAAGTGAGTTTTACTTTGCCTTTTGCTGCACTAGTCTCTCTAAATCCATCTGAGTTTAGGAAAATGCAAGGTTTGGGTTTTTTTACAGCTTTGTTTAAGTGAGCCAGGCCAGATTCAGGTTGATGTAAATGCCAGTGAAAGGGGCAGGAGGAGGCGATAAGGCAGCAAATCCTCCTTGCAGCCTGACTCTGACTTGTGATGAAAGGTATGTGAGGAAGTAAAGGCACCAGCCTGCCTTCTGAGGATCCCTGAGGGAGAGCCACTGCTGCCTCTACAGTCCAGTTCAGCTGCTCTATACCCACAGAAGGAAACATTTCTGAATGCTTCCAAATTGCTGGTTATGCCTTGCTCTAATGGGCACCATCAGCTTGGAATTAACCTCTCTCTGAATAATGCTGCTGGATACACTTAATGGCACACATGCACCTGCACATACAGATGTGTGTGTATGCACAGACAGAGAAAAAGCTGTTCTGTTTACTCATCAACTTGTTGAAGTTGTCTTGGTTGATGGATTGTTTCACCCAGCTCTGTCAGATGGGTCTCACTCCCCTTTCCCAGGGTCGGTGATGCTGTTGCTACTGGTTCTTGTAGAAAGAAATTGCCTTGATTCTGTCATGCAAAGGTACCATATTACTGTAACCACTGTGTTTGAGAATACCTTGTTTCTTACAGTTTTCCATCAGTAAAGCCTCTTCTCATGCTTTCTAAGCCAGACTGGAGTGAAAGAGAAGACCCAGGCAGAAGCTGCAGGATGTTGGGCTTGTTCTGACTGGTGGCTGGACAGCACAGCTGTCCTTCAGGAGGCAGAAATGGGATTCCCTGGAAAGTTTCTTGTCTTGGCACTTTTAATAAATTGCTGCTTAGAGGGAAAATGAAAAATATTGCTCTCCTTGAAACCATGGGGCTTTGAAGTTTTGGACCTGAGAGAAGCCCCAAAGTCTAACCATGATATTTGTCTGAAAGGGCATCTTTAACATTTTGTTTGAATGGTCAGCCTTGGAGTGGCTGTTCCTGTAACACTGAAAGTACCAAGTGCCTGCAGAGCACAGGATATGGCTCACAGGTCCTTACTGTGGTGACACTGGCATGATCATGTTATATTAAACAAGTCCCAGGAGAGCTACAGAGAACTGTGAGTGAAGTAAGGACAAGTTTACACCACAAAATGCTTCTCACCACTGGAATGCCAGAAGCAGTGAGAATCAAAGCTGGTCTTCAGCATTGACTGGATACAGTCTAGACACATTGACTTGGCAGATGCCTGGAGTTAATCAGCTCTTTTTCTTAATTCAGGCTCTTGTCATATGGCCTTTGTTTACCCTACAGTTTGGTAGAAGGCTCAAGGAGTACCTGTTTGTGCTGTAATCTGCAGGGATGTGGGAACACAGCAGGGAACATAGGCATTCACAGAGAGAGGCTGGGTCCACAAGACTCTCACACTGAAATTCTGTGTCTGCAGCAATCTGGGCTGCACTACTTTTTCATTTTGTTCTCTGCCCTGGGTTTTACAAGGCACCGTGTGTCCCTCTCTGTGCCAGTGGGCTGGTTAAGTCTCTTCTAATTATTCTAGAATGAGTATTGAACAGACAAATCCAGGCAGTGCTGCCAGCTCTTGTGATTTTGTCAGTCTTGCAATATTTGCTTTCTGTTCTCGTGGCTTTTGCTCCTGGATTCATGCAATGAAATTCCACTTTCCGCTAGGAAACAAGAGGAGGGGAAAGAAAAGCACTCCAGGTGTCCAGTCTACCTGGCAGGGAAGGAAAGCCAAGACCTGTGACACAGGAACTCCCAGGCTGTCAGAACTGGGCTCAGACACATCAGCCCCACGAGATCTCCATCACTGCTCCATGGATACTGCAAAAAAACCCTGCTCAATAAATCAGACTAACAAACTACTGCTCCTCTCTCTTACTGCTGCACATCACCATCCGCATTATCTCATCACTCTCTTTTCTTACAATTTTCTTTCCTGCTGAGAGCTGCTTGTTGTTTTCTGCCCTTCCAGGGGAAGAGCTTGCAGGGAGAGTGCTGCTTTTCCTACACAGAGGTGCTGGAGCCAGATGCAGCAGGGCCCCCACTGAGCCTGGGGAGAGCAGCCAAGGCACAGCTCTGACCTCCTTGGCAGCTCTGGCCTGAAGAGAGCCCAGTGGAGAGACCAGGCATACCAGATCCACGCAGGATCCTTCCTCAGCAAACGTGGGGTGCTGCCTGGGGGATGCACAGGTCCCCCCAGGGGTGCCCCGGTGCTGTGGGTGGGATCCTCTGCTGGTGCCTCATCCTGCATGGGAACCACCCTCCTCTGCTGTTTCTAGCAATTCCGTTCTGGACGCCCCTTCCCCATCAGTCAGGGCTAAGCCCCTCAGCCACCCCTTTCAACACAGATTTCCTCTCAAATCCCATGTCCTGTATGAGAGGCACATGGGAAACAGCTTTTCTTGTGTTCTTTTGCCATCTGGCCATCGCCTACAGCACAGGCTCCCCCCTGCACATGGGACTCAGCAGCCCAGATATCCCAGATGTTTGCAAACCCTTCCAGCACCCTCCCCTACCCTGAGCCTGGTGCACTTTCTTCCACAGCCCCCTGGCTGATAAGGCTAAGCCGTATCAGAGCAACATTTCAGTTTTGGTCAAAAGGAGCACGAGCTGTCACGGGGGCACATTGATCTAAAGATTTAAAGAAAGATCTTTCTTTAAGGAAAAAGTAGTTGGATTGAAAAGGTTGCTGTATACAAACTCAGATTATCTCGTTCAGAGTGTTTATTCTTGCTTTTATTCTTCTCCTTCCTGTTAAAACCCACCATTGTCAGTGAGTTATAGACATGATGCATGTCTGGAGGTGGAGAAGTCATTTTCCTGCTGCTTCTGTTGAAACCCTGCTCCTTATGTGAGTACATCAGGTATAAGCATCCCTTTCCCTTTCTCTCTCACCAACACCAAGCTCTCCTGGCTGTGGCTCCCAGGTTCACCTGATGAAAAACAGAAATCTGAGCTCTCCTGCTTCTCTTCTACAAAGGGATAACCCCATGGAAGTCATCAGCACTGGTATCTAATGTGCAGCACAGATGGAAAATGCTGTAATTTTTTTTCAGTGGTGTAACTCTCCTGATGTAATCATTACCCAAGGATTTCATCAAAATCACTGTTGTGTTGCAAAGGTGTCGGCAAACACAGAATCTCCCTGATATGTCAGAGGTGATAACATTTTCCTGATACAGCACATAAATTGCCAAGTAAGTGTTCTCCTCATTTGCATCCCTTTTACCCCAACACAGCTCCACTAATTTGACAGTTGCAGGAGGGGTGTGGATCTCCCGGGAGGAAGCTCACCTTTGCAGTTCTTGAAATTGATGATCTCTGGGTTTCCAGCCGCTGAGCTGTGATTGTTCAGCAAAATTGAACTCTACACAGAGCTGATGGAGCTGCACAGCAGCAGGGTCATTAACAGGCAAGGAGCCTCCAGATCTTGTTTGCATCGTTTCAGAGACCATTTAGGGTTGGAACTGCACAGATGAATGACAAGAGGAAAAAGTGGGTTAAACTTTCTATCCTTAGGCAGTCACTAGCCTGAGTAGTAGTAGAAATTTTGGGTTCTCTCAGATCCACCCTCTGCCCAGTGGCAGAGAGATCAGCTCAGAGGAAGGTCTGACCTTGTTCTCTAATTCTACCCCTCTTGCAACACCATGCAAGGGACATTTCTGCTTTGCCTTTTCACTGTGTGACCGTATCACTTGTACTCATTTTCCCATCCCTTGGGTCTGAGAAGAAGTTGGGATTTTATGCTTGCAGTTAGAAATCTGGAGATCACTTTACAGCTTTTATTCTAGAAAAATGCGCTCTAGGAGCCAAAAAGGTTGCTGGCTCTTGTGTGAGGTTGCTTGTAGTTTATATGATGTCTGATGTAAATTGAAAAACTTTGACGTTTGAATAGGGAAACTTTTGGTCTGCACTGTAGGTTTGGCTGATAGGAAGCCCTTCTGTGCTTCAAAGCTTTCCTAAGATGTCAAACATTTTGAGTTAATTAGGGTTAGGAGCCATTTCACTGTTTGAATTCGTGACAGCAGAGAGTTAAATAAAGCTTTGCTTACAAAGTCTCTCACTTGGAAACACACACAAAGCTGTTCAGCCTTAATTCCCAAGTTTGCTTTAAGGTTTTTGGGTAAACATTGTCTCTTCTCTCAGCCTCTGTGAAGGAGCTCTGGCAGGTCTTTATTTGCCTTCCTTTCACAGCAGAGTTTGCCTAGGCTTGGTGGGGATTGTGCTGACTTTGCCACCAAGTCTGCAGGAAGACAAAACACTCTACTGGTGCACCAGCCCTTTGAGATGATTGCTAACAGAGAGCTGGGGCTTCAAATACAATAGCAGCACTGAGATGATGAGTTAAGAGTTCACAGATGACTTCTGACAAGCATTAAGGGAGGCTCACCACTTAGAAGTTGAAAAAAGCTTTCAGGATTGTCACCTGAGCAAGGTGGTGGTGCCTTGGTTAGGATTATTCTTAACACTTTCACTAGCCCTGTAAGAATTTTGCAGAAAAGATCTGCAATCTTTAGGATTATGTTAGGATGTAGAGCGTTCTCCTTGGTTTTATTTTAATAATCACTTAATAAAATGTTAAGGTCTTGTCTATGCTGGAAAAAATTACAGTAAACTATTTTAATATTAAAGAAACAAAGCAGACAACTTCATGCAGACTCTATGATAAGACATTAGAGTATTTTATCAGTTTCATTTATGCCTCTTGGCAATAGCTCACATTTAAAGTTAAATATAAAAGGTCATTTTTATACTGGGCTAGGGGTATTTCCATGGGGAAGAGATGATGGTGTAAATGCACCATATATGTTATAAGTAACTTCTAACACTTTGATAAGTAGACAAGGTCTTTGACATTGCATGAGGGAGTGATTCCAGACCTAAATCTTGGCCCAGAGACAGCCTTGAAGCTTATTCCTACACATCAGGGCTCAGGCTCTCAGCTGGGGTAAGCTGATGCCTCTCTATTGATTTCTGAAAAGCTAAACCAATTTCCAGCAGAGGAGAATCTGCTCCAGATTTCCCAGCTGCCCTATCAAAAATCTTCTCAGAGCATTGACTGGGGGAAGGAAAAAGGCCTCAGCCTGATTTGAAAGAACATAATAGACCTTTAATTTAATTGACTTAATTTTATTGGCAGCCATTGAGTGGTGAAATGAAAACAGATGATCTGGATGAACAAGAAAAGGTTAGATGGGAGTAACCCATTAGTAAATATCAAGGCATCATCCTATTGTCCTCATTTAATAAGGGAACAGGTCAGTAAGTATAATCATAAACATTTTTACATTTTAGTGAAGATTTATTTGACATCATTACTAGCAGAGAGATGGATTCTTGGAACAGCAAAAGATGAAACAGTCTTACAGATGAGAAGTTAGTTCCTTTAGCTGGCAGAGAGTGGCACAGCTCTACAGCCTGACCTATTTAATTCCACCTTTTTAGCAGCTGAGCTATTACTTTGGACTGCTGTGAGATATACAATATTTTTTAAAAGTTTTCTTTGACAAATCTTCCATGCTTACATCTCCTTTTGCTGATTTGGCATTGCTCTTGCAGGCTCCTCAGAGCCAGCAGGCCTGGAGTGGCTGGACCTTGAAGCTGGACACAGGGCTCTGTGGAATGGGCCAGCAAAGCAGATTTCCCACAGCCCCCCAAGCCCAGCAGAGCAGGGAAGGGGTGGGCTGCTCTGGAAACCTGAATGACACAGCTGAGACCTCATCGGGGGAAGCAGCTTCTTGCCATGCCTGCCCCACATCCCAACAGTCCAATCCTGCATCCTGTGCAGCCAAGCTTTCAGCAGTCTGGGCTGTCTGGAAGTCTATCCAAACAGGATTTAACAGCCATACTAAAACCTCATCCAAGGACAGGAGTACCCTGAGGGGCAGAACAAGTATGATATGATGTGAAAGAGAGAAAATTCCAATTAGATGCAAGGAAACCAGACATGACTCCTCACTCAGTTCCTTATAATTCACTAGTGGTGGGTACCCATTGTGTGGGAATTTTAACAGAACATTTTCCAGACCAACTTTGAAGAAACTTTACTGAACTACTACCTGCAAATAAATAATTAAACAAACCCTAAAAATAAAACCTAAAAAAAAAAAGATGAGAAGCTTAGATTTTTCTTCATTTCAGATGGAGTTGGTTAGAAATATAATACTCCAGGAGTGCAGACTGCTTGCAAAGATGGGACTGGGTTACCCAACCTGGAGCTCCCACTGAGGATCACCAGCCTCACTTTCCATCTCTGGCAGCTGCCCGAGGGCTGCCCCACTCCCCTTGTTTGTAGAGTCAGCCAAATTCTCTGTGAGCACCCTGGGCACTCAGGAAAACTCCAGAACCTTACACCACCCCTTGCATTGTTTGCCTCAGTCCCACCCCAGTGGAATGATGGATGCTGCTCTAGTCCCCGTGCCACAGGAAATGCTTAAGCTGTGCTGGTTTCTGCCTTGGTTTTCTTCTGCCCTCTTTCCCCAGCTCCACTGAAGTGGCCAAACCTGGCCAAATCTGTGCTGCATCCCCAGCCAAACCTGAGGGGCAAAAAGGCAGAGCCACCAATGATAAAGAACATGGCAGCCCAGTGACACTGTACAGGCTGGGATGGCACTCTATGGAGCTGATCACACAGCAGTAACTTATTTTTGCAGTGCTCCTGTCCTTTCTCCCAATATCTTTCCCTTGGGTTTAATAAGCAGGGCCCCCCACATACAGCTTCACTGTATGGTGGCTTACAGAGAGGTCAAAAAAATCAGTGTTCATCCTTTGGTGCCGTGACCAGGAGTGGGGAGAGGATATGAAGGGCTCTGGTTTTGGGGGAGGGACACTGGCAGCTTCTCTTGTCCCACAGCAATGGTGAGTTACAGGCATATCCTCCCTTCCTGGGGGAAAGACTGCTGAGGGCAGAGTCTCTAATACTGCATTCCCACAAGGCATAGGCCAAATCACTGCAGGATATACCTGCAGCTGTGAGATCAGGCATCAGAACAAGCCAGTTTCACCTGAAAAGCCAAACACTTTTTCTGGACATAACCCCAAATCCAGCCCCTTCCCCTAAAGAAAACCCCAAACAGAACTAGCCCCATCCTAAATATTTTAGTTTTCAGCACTTTTCAACAGCAACAACAAAGTGAAAAATTTAAGGTCTTCCTGGGAAACCAGTTCTTGGTGAAATTTTTTGGTCTGGTCCAGAACAGAACATCTTGCAGGGGATCTCCCTGTTTGAATTCCAGCACCAGCAGCAGCCTGTGACTCAGAATCAGGACTGCTTTGCTTGGCTACCAGGCTCTTGAAATCTGTCTAAGCACCACAGACTGTGCCTGGCGTGGGGTGGGCTCCACAGAGGGAGGGCTCTTCCCTGCACTGTGCCCTGCTACAGAGGAAAGCAGCTTGTATTTTAACACATTTTGCCTGGCAGGCATTTCAAAGGCTTCTCCTCTGAATGAGGGCTGCAGGCGCTGCCTACATTTCCTCTTCGCAGAAACTGGCAGGTTGAACTATGCAAAATTCCTTAATCCTGTTTATCTGCTGTCTCCTTCTGAAGAGGCACAATGCTCCTGTGACCTCTCTGAGCTTTCCTCTGCTCCATTACCAGAGTTACATTTGCCCATTTGAAGGCCAAGCACAGGTAGGATGAGAGCAACAGCCCCTCAGCACACCAGAATTTGGGATTTCAGTGTGCAGTAAGGCAGGCAAGTGCAAAGGTACTGTGCCCATTTAGCCTTTTCTGGATTAATGAAGTCCACAGTGTCCAGAGCAGATGCTGAGCACATAAAAATTATCCCTTCTGAGCTACACCTCAAAACGATGACCTTAAGGGAGGAGCAGTGGAGGTCACACTCCTCCTTGCCTGTTCCTCCTGCCTTGCAGTCCTGATGGGGCAGGAGGAGAGGGGATTGAGGATGCAGACAGGGGAGCCAAGGTTACCTGTCTTCTGGGCTAAAATCGTGGTCTCAGTGCTCCGAGCCACTCGATGCAGGGATGCTATTCTGTGCAGCTGAACTTTATATCCCCGAGGGCAAGGAGGGAACAAATCAGCTCTGTCCTTAACCTTTGCACAGGGAAAATCACTTCTCTGCTTGCCAGGGAGGAGCAGTGGTCTGGTCCTCAGGGGTTCTGCTGGACTGGGTGTCCATGGGGGCTAGAGAGTGACCTGGGGAGCTGAGTAGGGCCCAAGGTGGGGATGATGACACTGGGTCAGGTTGCAAAGGTAGGAACTGTGGCACTACTGGAGTGGAGAAAGAGGAAATGCTCAGGCAAGGTCTAAGGCCCCAATCAAGCACCTTGAGCCTTTTAAAAGGGCTTAACAGTGGTTCATGTACTCTGAGTTAGATGCACAGGAGAAATATTAATGAGATATTCTCAAGGGGTCAAAACAACACAAAAGATTTTACTGACAAAATTCAGAAAATCAGTGAAAGTTTGGCAAAAGGTTTGGTACAACATTCAATCAACATAAAACACTTCTCACAGCATTAACTTGGCCCATTCAACTTAGCAAACTTTAAGCCTGTTTGTTGTTAAGTTACTCAAAATATTCCGAGAAGAGGGAATTAGAAGAAGAAGGAGGAGAGAGAGAGACAGAAAAGATATGGAAAAACACACATATAGCTACCAGCTCCTGGGTTCCAGCGATGATAGAGGAGAGGTAGGGTCTAGATAAACATGATGGCCTCGTGTTCAGCCTTAAATACCGCTTGGCCTTCATGGGCCCTTCTCCCAGGTGGAACTTCTGGTCACAACTCAGGAGCTGGCTCAGGGCTCCAGGGGTGGGTGTGGGGCATTGCCTCCGCTGTGCCCGTGGCTGGCACCGCTGCAGGGCTGGCATACAGGCTCCAGAGCAGTGCGGTGAGAGGAGCAGGGCGCTGCCCCGCCAGGGCAAGGCACCACCTGCCCCTGCCCCACACACCTGCGTCCCAAAACATCTCGAGGCATCGGTCTTTCCAGTCCCTGACACAAGGGCAGCATGAGGGAGGAGGAGGAGAGAGGAGGGTCTCCCTTTTGGGAACGGCCAAGCCCTGTGGCACCGGGAGCAGTGCTCACCTTCTGGGCTGGGACCGGAGTGACGAACGTGCACCCACTGCTGCGGGTGAAGGCGTGTGAAAGCCCTCGGCGTGCTCGTGCCTCACCCCTCTCCCCTCCTGGTGTGCACAGGTGTCCCTCATTCCATCAGGTCCAAGGTGGGGGTCCAGTGATGAACCTGAAGGTCTGGATCCTGCTGCTGAGGGGCTCAGGGGCTGGTGCAAGGCTGCGGAGCGGCCCCGGAGCGGGGCTGGTGGCACACACGTGTCCAGCCGGTGTCGGTGCCGAAATCTTGGCTTTGCAAGGTTTGTGTGTGGGCATTGGCTGAGCCGGGATCCTGCCTGGATATGATTCACCTTCCTTCCCCCTCAAGGGAGGGACATTTGGGGACCTATGACCAGGTTGGCAGCAGCTCTGTGAAACACTGACTGTCTCTTGTGGGGCTAAGGAGGGAGGTGACCTCAAGCTCATTTCTAGAGTCAGCCTCTTTCTGTTATTTACGACATAATTTTGCATAACGAGGCTTGCTCGTGAGCCTGTTCTCTAGGATGGCAAACTGAAGGGCCATATGTCATGGTTTGGACTGCCAACACATCAACATTGCAATCATTTGCAGACTGTTTTATATTTCTTTGATTCAGGATTCTGTGTAATTAGCTCCTCAGAACAGCCGGGTAGAGGAAACGCGGTCTGTTATTTAGGCAGAATTAACATCCTTGTTCTCTGCATTGTGATCCTTAGTTTCCTAGTGCTGCTGCCAGAGCAGTGGAGAGATCAGTGCTGAGACATTCGTTCTTTGAGCCTGCCTTCGTTGCAAAACTATTTCTGTTCCTTTTCTAGGCTATCCCAATGACCTACAACTGGCACAGGATGTGCTGATGCTGTAATTAGTAAATACCCTCTGCAAGTGGCAGCAAAAGATTTATAGCCACCATTGGAGGCTTCGCTTTCAGCAAAAGGAGAAGCACCAAAGAGTTTGCTGCTGTTTACTGCATTTTGCTGCAGACTCCCAGCAGGGTCCAGCCAGCATTTTGTGCTGCAGGCCTGGTAAATAAATCTTTACTGTCCTGTTGTGGCAGAAGGCACATACAAATGTGCTGGTGGGGCAAGAGTTATGTTATTTCAGTAGGTTAACAAACCCATACAGGCTTCTGCAGTGTTAGCATTTGGCCTCCTACCAGGAGTATGATCATTTTTTTACGCTTTCCATTCCTACCCCGGTGGTTTGTGCAGGTTGGTTTTTAGCAGTGCCTATATAGAGCCAAAAAGCAGGAGAGCAGCCATGCCAAAGGGCCTCCCAGTCACTTGTGCTGTGGAGGCAGGAGAGGGCTCTGCACCAAGGGAGAAAGGGAAGGAGTGAGAAGGAAGGATATCAAAGACAATTTCATTCCTGTATTTGCCCTGGCATTGAAACCTGTGGTGCACATGCAAGAAAAAGGGAGCTTGTTTATTACCATTTCAAGTAGAATGTCTTCCAAAGAATGTACCAGCTCCATATTGTGTCTAGTGCTTGATTGGCCTCAATCAAGAGAGCTTGGCCATAGTTGGACACCTCTCTTGCCCTTTTTCTTCCTCACCCCTACAGGGGCTTGTGGACCCATGGATTCTCTGTTGCTTAGAAAATGGCGAAGTAATAATGGTCTCTCAAATAGGAAAAATTCTCTTCTTTTCCTGGCCTGACAAACTCTTACGGGGATGATATCTTTGATATCATTGCCTCTTAATAAATTCAGTCAAAGTTGGTCAATAAATTCAAAAGTTATTAAAGTCAGGGGGAGGGGTGAAAAGTTCTTTGTTTCCATAGGAAAACATGCAGAAGGGGGTAATGTGTGTGTCACAGAGGAAAATGGAAATGACTATTTGCAATCTTAGCATGCTGTAACTTATCTCCCCTTCCATATCTTCTCTTCCACATGTAATACAAACATTTTAACTGATCATTTCATCTTCCCATCCACCTTTTCTGCTCCCTCGGCCAGTTCCACAGGCAGCGTGGACAGACTCCTTGGGTCGTTTGGAATGCCTTCCTCTTCTCAGACACTTCTCTTTGGGATACTCATCCTCACTGCCCGGAGGGACACGCTCGGCTCCTCATCTACAAATGCAGCCAGGTTAGAAGAGGGGCAGTTTGTCAGGTACCACCTCATGGCTCCTGGCTCACACTGCACCAGATCTGCTCTCCAGAGATCCCTGTGTCCCGCTGAAAGGCGCTGTGGCCCTGCGGGACGGTTGGACGCAGCGCTGGGCGCGGCAGCCGGGGACAGAGCCAAAGCTAGGTCAGCTGGATGAGCTGGAACACGTCCCCTGGGAAGCGCCTGACTCGGCTGCAGTAGCTGAGCTGGCCTGGAGCTGACCCTCAGACTCGTGGCGTTTCAGTCGGGGGATGCTATTTTGATGATGCTTCTGCAGCTTCAGTGGCATTTTGGCCTTGCTCATGTTGTTGTGGCCATAGGTCTGGACATCAGCTGGCCACAGCCTCTCCTCTTGCTCACCTCCTTTCTGCTGCCTTTTGCCTCACTGTCCTCAGCTCGGGGTCTTGGCTTTGCTTTCATTTGGGAAAGGGCTCAACAAACTGCTTCTGCCTGCAGTTACCCCGCCTCTCTTCTTCTCCCTCATTTTGCTACTTTGGTTTATAAACTTGAGGCATTTTCAGACTTCAGGGTACCCTTTTTTATTTAGTCCTGTTTCTAGAGGTGTTTTGAGGAGCTTGAGGTCGTCACCCCTCCTGCTGAGAATTATTCTCACCCTCAGCCACAATCCCTATTTCAGTCCATTTCTTTTCCATTTGGCTGCCACTTAACCATCCAAAGGTTTTGGCAGCTGTAGTGGTATAACCAGGCACGATGTGACTCCTAAATGGGCTTTGGCAAGAATTGGGTTCTGGGTTTATTGGGAATTCAGTTGCTCAGTAGAATAGGAAGGGGAATTATTTGCTGTCACCCAGAGGATGGGATGGCACTGTGTTTGTAAATAGTGTGAAAGGCGAGAAGCACTAATTGTGATGCATTAACTTGTTTGACCAGAATCTGCTTGGAAGATATAGAGGTTTTGGTAAGATTTTTGGTAAGAATGAGGCTGCTGATGGTACCCATTTATAGATGACTGTGACCCTGAAGGTTTCTGGTAAGATGTTTGCAAAGCCACTGCTATCCTGTGAACATTCATGTAAATGAGTTGGCATTTTCCCAATGATAAAAGGCCAGCTCCAATATAGAAACATAGAATTATAGAATCATTTGGAAAAGACCTTTAAGATCATTGAGTCCATGCGTCTGATCTCTTTCTGACTACATGTGGCAGGGTATTTGCAAATGAATGTAGAAAGTAGATATCTGGGGTCATAAAAGGGCATGTTTGAGAGATTGCTTCTGGGGCTTTTCCCAGGGTGATACTTGTCTGCCAAGCAATGGAGACTGTGAGCATGGAGCTGATAGCAGCTCTCTAATATGGTTTGTTTTGTAAAGAAATGCCCCTTTGAGTCAGTGGTTAAAATGCTCTCTCTTCCCTTGGCTTCTGCTGGAGTCAGCCTGTGACTTTCAGTAATAATTTTTATCTGTCTGTTAAGAATTTAACCTCAAAAACATAACTGCACTGCATTCATTAAGCTTTATCTAATCTCCAGCTAAAGTGACAGTCAACAAACAAACAGAGCTTTCTCAGGATGGCATTGCCTTGCATTTACGTGGTTCACAGCACAGTCTCACCTCCTGGGCAGAAAGGTGTTCCCCAGTCATTGTGTGGTGCACTTTCTGGGGGGAATGAATCCCCTCATTACAGCTTATCTATGTCAGCCATAAAATATCTCTAAGCCTCTTGTTCCAGGATTAAAGGGGGCAAAATAGATTCTTTTGGACTGCACAGCATCCTCCAAGCATCCACACCTCATAAAGTGCTCAGCTTGTAAGATCTGGTATTATTGTGCATTTTTATATTTCCCTCCTTGCTTCGTCTACTTGCTCAACATGCTGCCTCTTTGAGGAAGGTATGGATGTCCACTTCCATCATATCCAAGCTGGAAAATATTACTAAACCCATGTCTTACACAGAGGTGTTTACGCAGAGTTGTGAGTACATCCCCAGGACTGATCAAGACTGAATCTGGTTTGCTATTGGCAATGGAGGCCAGATGGGCATTTTGAATTGAAATGGAATGAAAGACAAGAAATGAGGTAGTGACTATTAATATTAGTGGGTGACTGTGCAGGTTTTCAAGGAATACCAAGCTGCTATCACAACTGTTTTCATTAAAACTAAGCCCATTAGGACCTTATGTTTTCACAACAGGATTCTTGGGTTCTTTTTCTCTCTGAGACAATCTCACTGTTGTCCACATCTGAACATAGATACCCCATTCCAGCCTGATTTTAGTTCAGAAGGAAAGTCATGAAAGATCTGGTTAACTCAGGTGTTCTCACTGTCTGTCTTTCTGTCTGTCCAATGAGACAAAGGCATCTGATCTTCCCCTGGCTCTAGGATCAGAACTGAGCAACTCTGCTGCAGGAAGACAGACAGAGAGAAAGGGAAACGTGCAATAGTAAGGCCTGTGGGTGTTACGAGAGCTATGAGAGAGCCTGAGATCATAAATGAAAAATCTTTTCTGATTCAGGAGATGCATCACCTTCTCCCAATGAGTTTTCACCCTTGAAATCTTCCATGGGAAGAAACACAGAAAGAAAAACCTTTTCGCTTGTGCATAGTGGGATGCCAGCAAGTGGCAGCAGCTCCCTGCCAGACAGAGAGGCTGTCCACATCTCGCATCATCTGCCTTGTTTATCTGAAAACAAAGCAGAAAAAATGTGCACATCAGAAGCTCTTCTGACACTGCTGGAGTAGCTCAGCCCAGGTCTGGCCTGAGGGGCTGCAAGAGGTGAACAGAAAGTTGGGGGATAAGTCCTGCTCTGATCCCTTCGTGGAGAGCTCCAAGGAGGCCAAGTAGTGTGGAGGAAAGGAGGGATGTGGGGTTTAGGAAATGTGGAATTCCTATTTTGCAGGAGGAGCTCCTGTTGCTATTCTGGTTTCTGTGTCTTCAATCATCAAATGCAGCTTTTTTCTTTTGATAGGACAAGGAGGAAAGTAGTGTACAATGGTGTTCTGACAGTCTGGCACACCCCAAATCTGTGGTTTAAAGCTTTCTTTGTGCTGAATTTGTTCTTGTAGTGCTAATGACCAGGTTGCCATAAATAGCCACTAAATGGGTCTGACACGGTAAAGGAAAGTGAAGGTCAATGTTGGCTCTTGTGTTGTATTTTAGGTCTCTGTATCAAAGAACTTCATAAGGAAGGGGAAGGTGCGTTTTCAAATTGGGTTTCCTTTTAGATACAGAGGGGGAAACTGAGGTATGAGAACGACTGTCAGAGCAGGATGGGGGTGAGAATGGAGGTGGGCTCTGCCTGATGTTCTGCAAGGTCACAGCCGAGCAACAAATTATCACCATACAGGGCAAAATTAACTTCCCATTGAAATCAAAGGTAAAGCTGCTGTGGAATTCAGTAGAGGTGGGATTTTGCCTGCAGCCCAGCTGGAGCAGCCTAAGTTTTGAGCCAAGCTGAATGCCTGTGTGGGGAAGGAAGGCAGGCATATTTGGGATGCTGGATGCAGGTGCTGTGCTGGCCACAGTGGCTGCACGAGCAGGGATAGAAGGAGACATGGAAGATGCTTGTGTGTGAAAGCAGGTGCTAGACTGCATGGCCCATGTAGAGCTGATACCTCATTTTAGGATCCCAACACCTGACAATGTGTTTTCCTGATGGCTTGTTTGCTGAGCCTGGCACCCTGAGAGGACATCACCCTTTTCATGGGTGCCAAGGGGGTGAGAAATGCATCCTTGTGAGAAGCCCAAGTGCCCTCCCTCTCTGCCTCTTTAACAGGTGCAGATGCCTGTCTTGCGCCTTGTTGGGGAGCAAGTCACGGGGCATTTTTAAAGATGGGGATTTTAAAAGGCTTTTAAAGAGTGACAGAGGTCTGGTGGCTGCATTTCCTTAACCTGCCCTAAGCCGGGCTTTGAATGTAACAGCTTGAGCACTGAAACACTGCACATCCTGGATGTACCAGACCTTTGTGCTGGCCACACAAGCTCAGTTATGCCCCAAAACTAGGGGAATTTAGAATGTGCTTCCCCTTTCAACCTGCCACAACAGTGAGACCATCAGGTACAGAAGCGTCCAAACTGGTAGGCATTTCACTGAGTGGAGACAAACCAGAGCCCAGCTTGGATGCAATCTCTTAGTAAGACTCTGGTTGCACAAAGATAACAAATTGGGCAGGGCAGAATCCCTCTGAGACTGGAAACACACTCTTCTGAGTACCAATGGTTGGGTGGGAGAGCAAGGTACAGTGCAGCACCACCAGGGAACACCAGCTCTGCTCCCAGTGACTGCGGATGCCAGAGGGCTCCTGGATATCTCCTGCAAAATCAAGTACAGTTCCTGCTAAGGAGGCTGGTTTTCACTTCAAGGCTGGGTGAGACTGTTCTGGGTTGGCAATGCTGGCACATGCCCCACTGCCACACTTTGGGGACCACACTGGCACCATTCCCCAGGGCTTTGTGGGACTGGGCAGAAAGCAGCTTCACTGCTGTCGCTGCAAAGGGGATCATGGATGGGCAGGGGACATGGAGCTGTCTCATGGAGAGCTGGCACCTGCTTTATTACATGGTAACCACAGCAATTTGTACTGGCAGGAGGACACAGACACAACAGGTTACGTCCATGGGGGCAATGCTAGACAGTGATGGCATCTGCCAGCCCCTGAAGATCTGTGTTTAGTTTGCAGCAGCTCAGGAAAGACTCCAAAAAGAAGAAAGAGAGGGAGAAGTTGTCCTGCAACAGAGGCTGTGGCTGTGCTAAGAGGGTCAAACTCGTTTCTGGGCTACTCTCTGCAGCCACTTCAGTTCATGTGCTCGTGAGACACCCTGTACTGGCTGGCCAGCCCCAGAGTGACCTGTTCCTCTTCTCTTTCTAAGAAATGACCCCTTCCTTTAGACATTTGTAGCGGTTTTGGCTTTCCCCTACCACCAGTGCATGCCCAGAGCTTCCCTGCCTGGCATCAGTCACTGCCGGGGGCTCGGGTGACAGAAGCTGAGCCTGGGAAGGCATTTTCCAGAACAAACCACTGCCCAGTACAGAGCCCTCTTTCCAAGTAGGACAGGCTGGGTTGGAGCCCAGGGAATGACCTTTTCTGTGTGGCGTTCTCCCACGTAGTGTGACCTGATGTCACTCAGCTGCCAGGCACTGTTGTGACGTTGCAGTCCTCCCCCAAATCCAAATCCAGGCGCTGCTGGTAAACCGCACAGGATGCCAACCACATTTTGCCATTCTTCACTTAGTGTTGCTTAGGGTGAAAGTATTTGACCTTAAATTACTCTTCTTTTTATTGAGAAGGGAGCTTGTTTCTCAGGAAAGACGGGTTTGATTCTTTGGTTTTGGAATAAATCTGGTATGAATCGCCACATGGTTTGATGCTGCCTGTCCTTCCCACCCAAACAGGGGCACTTCTGTAGTGGCTGAGATCAGATGTCCGTCACTCAGGTGGGGAGTCTGAACCCTGCTCTGTGCTCTCAGATTGGGTTCAGGCAGCCACCCAGGAGCAGGGACACTCCTGGCTGCAGAGCAAGGCAGGCTGTGTACCCAGGGTAAATGGAGTTTACCACAGGCTGGTAAACAGCTCTGTTTAACACGTCAGCTCAAGTGGGAGACAATCCAGTGTGAAATGCTTGCACTGAGATGAAATCACTTCTTTTCCACTCTACTGATACTACTCAGCCAGCTTTGAGCCTGTACTAATCTGTAGAGAGGGTGAAATGCAAAGAGGTGGCAAAAAAAGCTCTGAGTCTGCCACTGCCACTGCACTCCCTGACCTCATCTTTTGCTGGCTTCTTGCTACTGGTACAAAGCAGCTGAGAAGAATCACAGAACCATGGCATGATTTGGGTTGGAAGGGATCTTAAAGATCATCCAGTTCTAACTCCCCTGCCATGGGGAGGGTCATCTTCCTCTATCCCAGGCTGCTCCAAGCCCTGTCCAACCTGGCCTTGGATACTTCCAAGGATGGGGCATCCACAACTTCCAGGCCAACCTTTCCAAGTGCCTTACTACCCTCACTGCAAATGATTTCTTCCTAATATTGAATCTAAACATAGTATCAGTTTTAAGCCATTCCCCCATGCCCTTGTCAAAACTATCCCTTTATCTGTAGGCTCCCTTTGGGTACTGGAAGGCTGCAAAATGTAAAATATATTCCTCCTAATTTCCCTACCTGACTTGTGCATGGTCACACGACAGGTTTCTTTTGCTTTGGGCATTAGACAAATAAGATGGAAATGACAGAGATCTTTAATAGAGATGTATAGATGGGAATACCCACAAAACCAACAAAGTAAGTCAAAATTCAAAACTACCTGCCAGAGAACTGCACTCAAGAGTTTAGGATCTGTTGTTGCTCTAGTCAAACTAAGTTTTTGGTATTTTAAGTATTAATGAATAAAATGCTCATTTTATATATATGGCAAATTTCTAATATTTATAAGTTTTGCTTTCCAAAGTCAGCTCAACTATTGGGAAGAAAGCTTGCTTGTTTTTTTAATTTATTGCTGCTCTACCTTGTGCAAATTCTATCTGCAGCTTTTTACTTTTCAGTGCTAATGATGGCTCTGTAAGCATCCTGGCTGGGCTCTGAGAATGCAGGTGGGGTTTGTACCAGGAGCAGTTTTGCAGACCTTCCTCCTGACCTCCTGATGCAATTAGCTGTGGTCTTGCTGTGCTCAGAGAATCCCCTCTGAGTGCAGCTGCAGTGAACAAGCAGAAATTTCTGAGGCAGCACAAACTTGCAAACCCTTCCACAAGATTATCAAATGACAGCAGGTTGGAAGTATGTAATGAGAAGCACGGGTTCACTGACTAAGCATCCCTAAAGGGAGTGCTGCTTAATCCTTTGGTACATGGTGCCCTGCCACCCAGCTCTGAAGGAGCAGGAGGAGGCAAACGTGCTCTGTAATTGAGAGAAAGGTTGATTTTGCCATGGAGTTTGCCATCTTACTTATCTGCCTACAGAAGATCAAGCAGGCTGCTCTGTGCACTCCTTGATTTGTCCCCACTCCTCTCTTTTGGGAGGCCAGAGAGAGCTCCCACTCAGCACACAGCAGTGGGAATTCAGCAGCTCCTCCACCTAAGCAAGCCCATTCCCCTCAGGATTATCAGCTCTGGCTGTCACAGCTCCACAGCAGGACATGCATGTGAGTGCATTAAGGTAACCCTGAGGATTTTCCATGTGGACAGCCCAGGGGCAGGGGATAGTTTGAGTACCAAAGTCCTGCCCAGGTTTGTACAATCCATGCCAACAAGCTTATGTTAGTATTTCACTGATATCTCTATCCAGGACAGGTCTTATGAGACCAACGTGTGGGTAGGTATGGAGCTGCATTCCATCACACCTCCTGCCTGCAGGCACCACCCGGCGTCGTGCCAGTGCCTCCCTGGAACCTCCCTGCTATCAGCTCCACATCACCCCTGCATCACCCTGGCGTTCCAGTGACTGCACACACGACTGCGTTATTTCCCTGGCTGCTGGGAATGTCCTGAGAGCTGAACGAGTGGCAGCTGCTTTGGGATACTGCGAATTCCTCCTGCTAATGTCTTCTTTTGTCTCCTCCCTGCCCTGCCTCACCCCTGCCCCTGCCCTCTTGTTCTGTGGCAAGGGGGATACATAGCAGAGGAGGCATCACACTGATTTGTCTGGCAGGTTTGTAATGAGAGGAGTGTGGTGACCCTGCACATTCATCAGATGGTTGTTTTCAGCCTGGACCCATCTGTGATGTTTTTATTATTTTTTTTCCTCCCTCTGCTCGGCTCGGGCTGCTCCGGGAGAAGTGGCACGTAGGCGCATACGTCCTTGCGCACACTACACTTGTATAAACTCCATCCGGAAGTCATCTGGCCAAACTTTCCAGAGCTCTGCTTTTAACTCTTCCCTAGGCAGGCTGTCCTCTCAGCCAGGGGATTTCCAGGGAGCATGGACATGTGCATTCATCCCTCTGTTCTCTTCCTAGCTCTCTCCTTCCTTACAAGCCCCAGGCTACAAGAGGATGAGCAGCTTTCGCACCCATCCTACTCTTGAGTTACCACCAGGAAAAAGCCCCTTTAGCTCTGCTCATGCACTTGTGCACCCACAGGGCTTTGCAGTAAATCACTGGCTTGGATTTCTGGAGAAAGCAGCAAAATCAGCTACCAAAACCCAGTTACCTGCCCAGTGGGGCAGGAGGAAGGAGTGTTGGTGGGATAAGGCTGTTGGTGGGGGCAATTCTCCCCTGCTATTTCAGAAGCTGCTATTTCAGAAGTGTGTCCTCACTAGGCACATGAGTAGCAGAGGAAGTTCTCAGAGCCCTTAAATGTCTCCTGTGGCCAGAGAACGATTAAAAAAAGGCAGCCCCTTCAGAAGTGACCCTGTGTTCAATGAAGACGTGTCTCACTCTGCATCCCACTCTGCAAAATTCAGCACCCACCAGTGTGCACAGAGATGTTTCAAAGGGCTGAGAAAATCCCTGTGAGATGGCTCACATAGCAGAAAGGCTGCTATTCCTCCTCAAGACATGTGGATTAATAGCTAATTGTTAAAAGCAAAGTAAGCCATCCCATTTTGTTAGTGCCTGTTAACTACCCACTGACAGGTTTCAGTGGCTCTTACAAGATTTACACCCTGTTCAAGTGTTCAAGAAATTACTGATGTGGCACTTAGAGCTATGGTTTAGTTGACAAGGTGGTGATTGATCAAAGGTTGGACTCCATCTCGGAGGTCTTTTCCAACCTTAATGATTCTGTAATTCTATTCTATTTTGGAGCCTACTGCACAGGGGTGAATAACTGGAATTGTTGGAAATGTTACCCTCTGCAACTGGGCATGGAGCAGGGATGAGCTTGTTTGCTGTTTGGCCAATGGCTCCAGCCACTCTTTGCTCATTCTTGCCTTGGAATGAATACATTCTTGGAGCACTGGAGATGTGCCAACAATGGTAAAACTGCCTCTCTTGACTCACACCACTATAATCAGCCCAGAATGTAACCATTTATCCATGAAGTTGTTCACAGGCTTTGTCCCTGCTTTACTGCATATTAATCTTCTCCAGTGTTACAAAAATATGACATGACAAAATAGACAGTACAGGTCTTGTTTTTTCTCGTGGGTGCACAGGTGAAAATAAGAAGTGGCTTAATTTGAGTTAATTCAGTTATCCTGGCATTAATTTTGCCTTCTCTATCGGATTTATGGGCATCTGTATGGAATAGGGGGGTGTGAGTTTGCACTCAGCCTGGCTCAGACAACTGTGGAACAGAAGGGATTCTATTGACAGAAATTCCTGAAAATTTAGATACGACTTTTATGACAGACTAATGCAGATGTGTTTCTTTTCTCAAAAAGCTGCTTGTGTGCCATAAACAGCAAAGAAGCCTCTGTTTGTTAGACTCCTGAACTTCATGAGGTACAAACCATGACTGCTCATTAACAGGAGTCAGGGGTATTTACTATTTTCCTTGGTCACCTCCTCACCTGCAGGGAATCAATCAATCAATCTCTCATGGTCCCTCGAGGAAGTGGAGAAGCTGAGAAACAAGCAGGCTTTAAACCATGCACGGTGTTCTCCTTTTTATTTCTTTCTTCAGGTAATTTCCAACACGGGTTAGTCCTCTGTCTCCTCAAGTGGAAGATCATAACTCTAATTTCTGCACTTCTACTCTCAGGAGACCCCACCTGCATCCAGCTCTGGAGTCCTGGGCACAAGGACAGTGAGTGAGCCCAGAAGAGGAATGTGAAGATGATCAGAGGGATGGAGGAGCTCTCCTATGAGAAAAGGCTGAGAGAGTTGGGTTGTTAAGCCAGGAAAAGGGAAGACTTTGGGGCGCCCTAATTGCAGCCTTGCAGTGCCTAAAGGGGCTACAAGAGAGTTGGAGAGGGACTGTTTCAAAGGGCTTGTAGTGATAGAACCAAGGAACAATGACTTTAAACTAAAAGAGAGAAGAGTTAGATAAGATATTGGGAAGAAATTTTTACTGTGAGGATGGTGAGGCCTTGGGACAAGTTTCCCAGAGAATTTGTGGATGCCCCATCCCTGGAAGTGTTTGGGGCCAGGTTGGACAGGGCTTGGAGCAGCCTGGAGGAAATACCTGTAATGAAATGATTGATGATGCTCACTAAGGCCCTACTTTTTGTCTAATGGGCAGGAGCAAAGAAATTACTGAACACCTAAATCACATCTCCCTCTGCCACCTTAGGTAAGCCAACACTCACCAAGTGATGAGCCTGAGGCAGCAGAGATTTGCCTTCTGATTTTAATGCACTGCATATTAATCATGTGTAAGGACTGTGGGATTGTTCTCAAAATGTCCAACAAACAAGACAAACCTGTACAGCTCAGGGAATTTGAGTTGCATTGGCTGTGAGTTGACAATGGCACCTTGTGTGGCCCCTGGTCACAGCTGGGACCATCACCCTGGTCACGCCAGGGTCTGGTTGTATAGTGTATCTCAGAACTCCCTGGGTTAAGTCAGCACAAGGATAAATCCTGTCTCACCCAGCTTTGAACCTAAACCTCAACCAGGAAGAAACTGCCTCACATCCCATGTGGCTGCTGGGTTTTGTGCTCAGGGGTAACCTGACAGGCAGACTGGAGAGAAGGTATCCTTGCAGGTGCTTTTCCACCTCTGGGACAGAGCCTTTGGGATTAAGGGTCTGATATTTAGGACACAAAAGGATGTACAGTGCTCAGTCCTGACCTTGCTGTAACCTGTGGAGAAGCAGCAAAGATTCTTTTTTGCCATGTATGGCATAAATGGTGAGGAACGTGCTTGTAGCAAAATCAGAAGGGAATCTGATAGGGAGCCCCAAAGATAAATGCCACTTTAGGCAATGTTGCTTTAAGCTGTTGACAAGGAGCACCATCCAGGGAGGAACTGTGAGCTTTAAGTGCTTCTCTGCTTCTGGGTGGGATAAGGTGTCATGTAAAACGCATTTTGTGTTCTTGTTTCATCTCCCTCTCTCCACTGGTCTCCTGTGAGAGCGCACACACCGAAAGCATTAAAAACAGACTGCGGTGAGTTTGCTTCACTAATACATCTCCACATCAAAGGCATTGCTGGAATCTATTGATTCTGGCACAGTTGCAGAAACCAGTGACGTTTTCAGTGAGAAATCATGCACTTCTCAGTTGATTTCGGGAAAGGCTAAAAAAAAAAAGGGAAGAAAAAAGCTCTACCATGTGCAAATATTCACCCTACAGAGAGGCTGATAAACCGTAAAATGTTTGGTCTGGCTCCGTTGGTGCCAGCAATTACTCAGGGATGACTTTATTGACAGATAGATGAGCTTTAGCTTACATGATGTTACAAAAACCTGTCCTATTTAAGTTTTGTTTTCTCTATTTGTGAATAACACGTGGCAGTTCTTGTCTGACATATTCTTCCCTTCCTATTTCTGGAGCAATGCACCCTATGCCAGTGACTAGCTCTGGGACACAGCCCCATGACTTATCCCAGAAAGCCCAGAGATTATCAATGGCCCCAGGGGCAGGTTGTTGTTATGCTTTGGGAGTGGCCCAGGCAGATTCACCTCCAGCACAGGTGTACCTTGACAACAGTCTCATTGGAAAATCTACTTCTACTCACAAGATCCATCAGCTACTTCTTCTGAAAATACTTTTGCTTTTAACTTTGCCTCATAGACATGAAACCATTGTATTTGTGTGTTACTTTAACTGAAACTACTAATTTTCTACTGAAAATATCTCCCTGCTGTAAGACCTGTATTACCCTTGTGTTTTGGTGCAAAATCTGAAAATGACATAGATTGAGCCACAGAGTGGGAAGAACAGTTTTTTTCTTCTCTGGTTTTGGAATTTTAGTATCATAGGACTCTTTAGCTCTACTTTGTTTGCATCCTGCCCATGAACAGATTCCAAAATGCAAAAACATTAAGGTGTTTTCCAAAGGTGCCTGCAGACCACATCTTCTCCTTAGAAACATCCTCCTTGAGGCCTTCCCAGTCCCAGCCACTCACTGCTTTCTTCAAACAGAGCCCCTAAACACAAGTCAGCAGCTGCAGCCCTCAGGTGTGGGCTCTGCAGGTGGCACTGCTGTCACTGCCAGCCACAGGCTTGTCCTGGCAGTTCTGTCCCTCTGCTCACGGAGGCAATGGGGACTCCTGCTCCTGCCTTGCCCGCCAGCACCGGGCTAGACCCACAGGACACAGTGAAAACCCACCCTCACCTCCTCAGTGGGAAGAGTACCCGCCTGGGCACCTAATTATAGTGAGATGGAAAAACGTCCACGAAAGGATGAGGTTAAGTTTTCCAATACGTAGCACAACAGTAATCAATACTTGCATCAATACTTAATTTATCTATGTCAAGCAGAGCAGCTCCAGCAGGAGGGAGTGAGATCATCTCTTCCGACCACCGGGTGCCCTGGCCCAGTCACACGGGGTGGCAAATGATGGCTTAAATCCCTTCACTCTCAGGCCTTAATTCTCAAGAGCTTGGATGTGAGGGTGCTGCTGCCAGCAAGGCTCTGACAGGGTGGCCTCACCCTTAGCTCCTGCACAGAAAGAACACCTTAACCCCTCTGCAAGCCTAACCCCAGACCCCTAACCCCTGAATAAAACCACACTGGGATCAGCGTGAGCCTTCTTTGGTCTTGGGAGAATTTTCAGCTGCCCTCTGATGAAAGGCATTTGCCTCACGGCCACTGAGTCAAGACTCTGGAGGACTTTTCTGCTTCTTATGAAGAGCTACGGTTTCAGTAAGAGGCTGCAGCACTCCTTAGGTATCACCCCCCATGAATGTGTACTCCCTTGCACTGCAGCAGCTGCTCAGCAAAGGTGTTTGCAACATTCCCTGTGAGATACTCATTTTTGGGCATCTCCCCACCGGGACATCAAGGGCGTGACTCAGTGACACTGAGAGTTTGCTGGGAAGTGGGGGAGAGCTGCCTGCCACGCACAAGTGGTGACACAAGTGGTGGGCAAGTCAGAAACAACAACTCCTCTGTTGCAACAGGAGGTGAAGGTTTCATCTCCCCGTGAATGGTTCCCCTCACAGTGACTAAGCTGTTCCCCTCATCCAGCTAATGGAGAGACTGTGCCACATGCTGTGTATTCCTGTAAACCAGCCAGCTTCGGGTCGTCCCATCTCAAGCCTTCTCAGAAGGGATCTCTCAATGTGCTGGTTTCATGAGAGGTGCTGACTGCAGCCTGAAGTGGATTTCAATCACTCTTTCCTTCCTTGTTAAGCACTTCCCGTAGGAGTTGCAGCCCCTCAGTTTAGCTGACGGGAAGGCAAGGATATGTCCCTCTTAATCCCTGTGTGTTCATGTGTTCACAGCTTGGGTCTCGCTCCTGAGCTGTGCTGTGTGTTATTGCCCCTTTGCCTGCAACATGAGATGACCATCAACATTTTCACCACGCTCTTGGTTTTCACAGAAAATCTATCTGGTGTTAGTGACAGCTGTGAACTTGGAGCACAGTGTCTCCTCCTGGGTACTTCAAACAAAACTGAAGAATTGAGTCACATGTGCACTCTGGGACAGGGGTGCTGGCACACAGGCCTGTCCAGAAAAAGCTATCCCAGACCAGTTCCAGGAATCACTGAGGAAAACTGGAGAGGAAAAATTGGTCCCAGTGGACTCAACAAATCTCAGATTGCAGAGATTCCAAATTAATTGTCAATCCTTCTTTCTTCAAGGGTTTGTGTTTCTAAGCTTTCAGCAGACCATGAGTGCTTGCTGTTCGTGACTACTTTGGGTTTAGACCTTACTCTGAAGGCCTGTTTTATGACTATCTCATCATCTGAGAAGGGTGTCCAGCACCCAAGCGAGTGTCTCCTGCTGCCCAAGCAACTGTGCAGGCTGTTCCTGCTCTTTTTGGGGACAGGACAAGAGAACGTGTGCCAAACATCCATCAGACTGGCGAGTGCATTGCCGGAAGGGGCCCGCGCATTGTCATGACAAGTGAATACAACAGCCTGCTCAGAACACAATAGAGTCTCCAGTTTATTCCTAAATTATTAATGTTCCCTGAGGAGTGGCTCTATACTGCTGGCTGTGGGAACACAATCTCTTCCCAGCGAGGCAGTGGGCTCCTCCCCTCAGTATCTCCAGGTGGGATCACAGTGTGGAGCTTGGCCCATCCCAGGCAGGTTATCCAAGGGGGCAGGACATGGCTTTCAGTGCCAGCTGGGAGAGGACGCCTGCAGCCTGGGGTGGCAGCCCTGTGGGTGGTGCTGTGGGTGGCAAATGCCCTCTCCCCTGGTTAGCAGGCTGGCAGCACCTTTCCCGACAGAAAATAACATCATTCACTGCCTTGGGGGCTGTCATCACCACTTTTCGAATCCCTGTTGTCTGCTCTGCACACAGGAGGATGGACAAGCCAGGAGCTGGGCTCCTTCGCCCCACAGACTGTGATTCTGCTGCAGGGTGACACCTCTCAAAGGCTTTTAAAGGTGTTTCAGTTCAGTCTCTCTGTAGCCTGGTGAACATCCCAGAGTGCCCGAGCACAGACACAAAGCTGTGGGGCACTGTACAGGGTGGCCTGTGCAGACCTCTGAGGGGAGAGCTGTGGGGGAGCTCCTATGGATTCCTTCCAACCCCCAGATGTTTTCTGGCAATCCAGATACCTCCACCCTCACAGAGGAGCTGTGCCTCTCCCCTGGGCAGCGCAGCACAGGTATCCCCCAGGCACCCCAAGGCCAGGATACTGGGCTCTGGCAAGGCATGGGTCTCTTGAAGGACAGGGCATGGCACAGAATAGTCACAGCAGGGATTCCCTCTGGCAGGTCCTGGTGCTGATCCTGGCTGTGAAGGGATCCTGGTTTGGCTGCTGGAGTAAAGAGTGATGCTGGAGAAAGTACCTCTGAACCTTGGGGAATCATTGCTAAAGCTAACAGGGAGTGAAATCCATCCTAAAACACCCACCATGACAAATAGCCTGGCAAGAGGGGAAATATGTGAATCCCAACAGACAGAACCTAAGATGAGCTAGAACAAGTGAGGGAAGAGGAATGGTGAGGAGAAGGTATTGAGACAGCCTCTACATGGTTTCACTTCCCCTTTTTTCAGTTGTGTGGCAAAGCCATTCATTAGGAAACAAGAATCAGTGGCATTTCCCTGTTCTGTGCTTCCCAGAGAGCTGCTGCAGTTCTCCACGAGACCTGGAGCATCTTCTCCCTGTTCCTGCACTGGCACAGGCTGAGGGCTGAGGCCACGGAGCCACCCAGGACTCGCCCAGCCACGGCTGAGCCCCAGGGTTGTCTCACAGGGCTTTTGGCAAATGTCAGCAGGAGCAAGGGTTGGCACAAACAAAGCACTGCAGTAGAGGAAGTTGTGCTCATTCATCTTGCCCAGCAAAGGTGGAAAATGGCATTTATGGCGTTTCAAAGGCACACACGTGGTTTTGGCACCTCCTGTCAGCCTAAAAGTTGTCATGGCCATAAAACCTCCAGCAGCATCAGGGTTAGCTTCAGTGGAGCTCTACCACATCTCCTCACCTCATCTGCAAGGGGCCAGGCTTTATCCCTGCTCCCAGAAGGCACAACATTTCCTGGCTTGACAGCTTCCTGGGAAAGGTGGATTTACACCAACCCCAGCCATGTATGATGAAGCATGGATGCCATCGGGCCTGGAGATTCCTGTCACCTTCTGTCACCTTCTGTCACCTTCTGTCACCTTCTGTCACCAGCTCCTTGCTTCAATGCAGAGCACAGCGAGAGCTTCAGCCACAGTGATTGTGTGTCTGAGTCACCAGCACGGGCTCTGAACCTGGCTGTGTCCTCTGGACACAGTGGCCCAAAATGTCACATAGGACATCTTGCAGTAGATAGAGAGGTCCTCCTCCCTGGGCACTTTCCAAAATGACACTGCCCTAGGCAGATCAGGCACTTGGGTGCCAGCTTTGGAGGTGGGTGACAGTCACACAGAAGAAGGGAAACCATAGCCAAAATCACTGATTTCAACATTTCAAATGGCACAAAACTAGAGGGGAAACAGGATCTGAGACTCTGAGCCATCAACTCTCTCCCAACCCCTTGAGAGTGAGCAGCCCCCAACAGAAGAGGAGGGTGGCCCCACAGCACTCCCTGTCCCCTCCAACTCCCCTGGCTCTGTGGATGGGTAGAAAAGTCACCCCACTTGGTGTCACCTCCAAGAGCTCCTCAGTCCCCACCAGAGCCTGGCGGTGGCTGCAGCCACCAAGCCCCATGGTGCCACAGGACTGTCCCCCTGGGTCACACCCTCCCCTGCACTAGGGCCCTACAGGGTTTGGTGTGGCCACCAAGGCTGCTGGAAAATGACATTTCAGTCCTGCTGGCAGCCTTCCAATTTCAACATATTTTCTTTCTTCCTTGAAAAAAGTTAAAGAGAGAAGTGAGGTCGGGAGGGGTCGAAAAAGAGGCAGGAGGGGCTCAAAGCAATTGGCTTCTGACGCTTTGTTTTGCTCAGGCCTCCTAGAAAGGCTTGTTTGGGAATGGGATATTTTGAAATGTCCTATTTAGATGGAAAATGCCTTATCTAGTAAAGAAAGTTAACCTCCTTCTCGTCTGAGATGTCTAAAAAAATTTCTCTTGGCTTCCTTCCACACAGCTGACGGACAACCCCATTCCAGCCCCGTGGCTGGCTGCACTGTGTCCTGTCACAGGCGCGGTGCAGGGGGCATGGTGTCACTCCTCTGGGGTCTGGGATAGCAGCCAGGGTCCCTGAGGGTGGTCCTGCTTCCCCCTGTGGGGAGCTGACGGGATGGGTGCTGCCAGGGGCACAGGACAGCCCCCTGTCTGCCTCTGGCCCTTCATCCAGATGAGTTTTGGCAGCAACTGTTTGCAGAGTGGAGACAGGCTTTAGTTAAAGGGCACTGACATTTCCATTGGTCATAGTCAGCCTGCTCCATCTCCATCTCCATCTCCATCTCCACCTCCATCTCCATCTCCATCTCCATTTCCAAGGCAAGCCCCTTCCTTGCTCCCAGGAGCACAGCCATGTCCCCAGCTTCCTCCCAGTGCCACCCCTCAGGGATGGAGTTACAAACGGGCTGTCCTTTCCCATCAGGACTGCCACAGTTCTCTGGCTGCCTGTGCTCAGTTTGATCCATCTCTCACAGCTCCATCTGTGGGGGTTCAAAGCCAGCTCCAGACAGTGATGGGCAGCACAGCCATCTGTCCTAGCCATGATCCACCACCTCAGCACGTTGCCCACATGGGCAGAGGGGACCAGCCAGGCTTGGGGAGGATCTGATCCATGTGTGCAAACATGGCGTGGTCCCTGCTGCTGGGAGTAAGAGAGGACTTTCTGCAATTGTCCCGCATGTTTTGGAAGCCAGGATTTCAAAGCAGCAATCAAGCCCGAATTGATTAAATGCTCACCGCATTCCCGGGAGTGAGCTGCTGCCCCCCGGATAAATGGGAATAAGTCACAGGCAATTAGCGATTTGCCTGAGGTGCTTCTGCTTGTTGGTAATGTCTGGGCTCAGACTCCTCTGGCCCTGTTAGTCATTAGACCACACATCCTCCATCCTCTCCTGGTGGCATCCCGACAGCCCTGGCAGGGTGGAAAGAGCAAAATAATCTAACTTCACGTTTATCTAGGAAAAAGTTTCCCACAGTCCCTTCTGGCTCTTTTTGTTTTGATTCTGAGGTTTTGTTTTTCTGCAAAGTTAAAATAAATCTTGAAATGCAACTGATGGGCTTTTTTGAACACAGTTGGTTGCTAGAGCATCGTTTGAGGGAAACACATTAAAAAGCAGAACAGTGTGTTTATTGCCAGAGCCAGGCTGGCTGGACGAGGCTGATCAAGTATTTTAAGCACCGTGTGACATTTATGCACTGCAGAAAGCAGTTGTGGTCTCTCTGAGCTTGTGGCTGCTGCTTCTCTTCCTTCTGGACAGAATCTTATGGCCTTTGTCTCCAGGATTTTGATTTGCTATGCAAATACAGGTCCCGATTTTCTGTCTACTTACCCTGTGCTGTTCCTGGAGTGCAGGGGGACCAGGGGACATCTCCCACCACCCCCCCCCGGCTCCCCACTGACCATCTCATTTGCCCACATCAGCAGTGCTAAGGGCATTCTCTTGGTATCAATGTCCAAGAAGCACTGAACCACATCTCAGTCATTCCAAGGCCAAGCCTGTGATCTGGGAATCTGTAAAGAAATCTCTGTTCTTTCATGCTTTCTTTCCCATTTAAGCCACTCTAAAGCAAATGTCATCTTCTTTAGGAATGTGATTTTTTTTGAAAACTTTTAAGTTTGTTTTTATCTTTCTCTTTTTCCCTTTGATATTCAGTACCATCAAAAGGGACTGGAGTGACATTAATGGAAGTTAAACAGGGTTTTGACCTTCTCTAGAATGTCTAAACCAGCACTTAAGTGTCTCCATCTTGCTGGACACACATTAGTGTGTTTTGAAAATCCTTCCCATGTGACGGTTGGGTTGAGCCAGATGGAGGGCTCTTTCCAAGAAAGCCCCAAAAAGGGACTCTCTTTGCAGGAAAATGGGTATTTGTAGGTAAATGCAGCCCTTTCCCCCAAACAGGCTATTTTAAAGCTGTGCACTAACCACACAGAGAATATCTTCAGCTGCACACACACTGCTGGTCTGTAAAACCCTGAACTTTGCTTTGACTCGGTGTCTGTTTGTCTGAGAATATCTTGACCTGCCATTCTGGCAGTGTGGGATGGAAGTGCTCCACTGCTGACATCTGGGAAGCTGGGAGGAAAGGACTCTGTCCTCCCAAACTGTGCTGCCCATGGTGCTGTGGCTGATGTTATCCCAGTGTGAGCTCTGGGAAAGGGCAAAGCTCCTCCCTGTCCAGAACCCAGGGTGGGATCGTGGCCGTCCAACACGGAAACCCAGGTTCAGATGCTTCTCCTGGACAAAAGGATCTAAATAAGCTCCAGAGGGATGAACATATACCAAAATAGCACTTCATTTTGGGATACTACAATTTTTCAGACAGAGAAAGTGGTTGCGTTTCACTTGAATATGTGGCCTTTAAATTGCAATTAGCTGTATCTACACTCCAGTCAAAGTTGTCTCATAACCAAATGGTGTCCCAAAAGCTGATAAAGCAGCATTCCTGACCACTGCACACATTCTTTGAATATCTCAGTGATATGGATTTCATTCCTTGCAGTCAGCGGAAAAACCTCCAGTGACTCACAAGGGATAGGAATCCTTACGAAAATAATCTGTGCTGGAAAACCAACACTTCCCCTCGGCTCTCTGCTTGCTGCCAGCGGGGGTGAGAGCAGTACAGCCAGACAAGGACTTCTCCTGCCCGCACCGGCTCGGGTTACACTGCGGAGCAAGGAAGGCACCGCAGCCCTGCCTCCGCTGCCAGCGCAGACAGCAGCCCTCAGTGCCAGCGTCAGAGAGCAAATCTGCATGGCAGCTCAAAGAAAGGCCCTGCGTGACTGCTCTTCAAAAGCATTCCAAGTGTGATTTCCACGAGGCACCATTTACCGCACCTCACCTGGCTCCGTGCACTGGGACACAGCGGGGACATGTGACCCAACGGAGGCGTGCTCCCTGGGGTGGGGCAGTGGCACCCAGCCTGCTCACACTCCCGTGGTGCACCCTCAGCTTGTGTCTTCTGTCATCTCCCTTGCATTGCTGCTGCTTGTGTACAGCCAGCTCTTCTCATGGCTGCTGTCCCCATCCTGAGAATGGGATGGGATGGGATGGGATGGGATGGGATGGGATGGGATGGGATGGGATGGGATGGGAGTTGTGCAACCAGAGGAAGTCACCCCCAAGGTGTGAGTGGCATTGCCACTACAGTGGGATGGTGGCTCCCTGGAAGAGCCCATCATAGGGAAATTTTCCCCTTTGGTGGCTGGGGCGTGTGAAGCTGATCTCAAAATGCTGAGGGGGTTTGTCCTCCTGGGGTGTTGAGATGAGGGAGGCTTGTGGCATGTAGGACCTGAGCATGGAGAAAGTGCCCGTGTGACAGACAGAGTGGGAGCTGCTCCCATGCTCCTCCACATCACTCTGCGTGGTGCTCCCTGGCACAGGATCTCCCCTCCACCCATGGGCTGTGCTTCCCTCAGGACTGGCTGCTTAGCTGCAAGCATGCCCCGGTGTCTCAAAGACAGAGGAAATCTCCCTTGAAACTAAGTGGCCTCTCTGGCTGCAGCTTTATCTTCTCCTTCCTGTTTACTGCAAGGTCCCTGAAAGGGCTGTTTGTTCCCACCATCACAGGGCCCAGTGCCTCTCAGGAATGTCAGGATATCTCCCATCTCTCTGGAAGCCCTGCACTGACACCTCCCTTCCCCTCTCCATCTGCCCTCACCCTGTTCTGGGCACAGCAGGTCCCCTGGAACACCCACCAGTGCCAGTGTCCCCCCTGCCTCCCTGCCCCTTCCCTCCACTGCCATCCCACTTGCTTCCCTTCCACATTTGGTCAAGCTCTTCATCCTGACATTTGAAATTCTGGGCTGAGCAGCCTCTACTCACATCTCAGCTCAGCTTTCCTCCTACTCCTCCTCTCCTCATGGTAGAACCACAGCCTCATCTCTTCTGCCATTCTCTTCATCTCTGGCTCCTGCTCCTGCCTCCCACTCCCCATTTCTCCAGGCTGCTCCCTCTGGTCTTGCTTTCACTTATCAAGCAACTGGCCCATCTTCCCCACACTGCCCCAGAGCTGCCTTCCTTCAGCTTGCCTTTCACTTATGCTATCTGCTTAGTATTGTTTGTTCCTCTTTTGGGCCTTAGGACAAAGATATCTCCCCACCCAGGCAGCCTGTGCTGCTGGTCAGATTTTCTTGTGAGTTGTGTGAGAAATGTTGTTTCTGTGCTGGGCGAATACACTGACCTGAGAGCAGGCAATTCCTGTGAAAATGTGTTCTTATGTTACTGCTTTTCATCCCCCTTTTTTTTTTTCTGTTCTTTTTGTTTTGTTTTGTTTTGTTTTGTTTTTAATAGATCATTCTCATTAGTTTAATGCCTGATTTTTATTTCAAAGCACACAGGCACGCCCCTCCCTCTGTTACTGGGTGCAGGAGGTTACTGCAGTGTTGCAACTCTGTCAAAAACTGCCCCCTGTGTAGAGCAGGACGTGCTGAAAGCCCCAAGGTCACAGCCATAAACCCTGCTCACCTCCCTCTCTCTTGTTGGCTCTCCACTTAAGGTGTGTCAGGCACTGCTGTGCCCCCGTTTCCTTCCTTCTGGAGGCACCCACTGGTTTGTTCTTCTGGCAGTAAAACAGAGCAGTAGGTTTGGCATGGGATGGAGCCCCTTGTCTGCTCCTCAGCAACCCCCCAGGTGTCTGTCCCCCTCCTGCTGCAGATGTGGCAGGACACGGGGCAGGAGGTGGGGGCTGTGGCACAGGATGTGGGCGATGCGGATCCCACTGCTTCACCCCTCGAGGGAAACACATCTCCAGCCTCCTCTGCAGCATCCTGACTGTGTCTCTGTGTCTTGTGGGGTGGTTACTCCCAGTCCCTCGTGCTGGAGTTGTTCCACTTTCCACAGGCTCTTTAAATAGCCAGGAGCAAAAGAGAGGATGACCTGGGAGTTGAGAGGCTTCCTTGTGTGGTGGGACGTGTTGCTTCCACCTCTTGGTCTGAGAGAGGCAAAAGGGTTTCCCACAGCTCTGTGCCCTGACCACAAAGTGCTGCTGCTGGGTCCCAGTGGCTTTGTGACTTCCCCCTGAAATGTCAGCTGCTGAACAGGAGCTGCGTGGCTGATTGGAAATGTGTTTCTTGTGGATAAGCTCTCAGCCAGAAGAGAAACCATGTGTTAATAAAGTTGTGGCTTAGAGACAAGCAAGAGCAGATACAGTCTTGAGGGTCCCTGATGCAGAGTAGCTCCCTGCAGTTCCCAAGGTGAGAGGATTTCTGCACTGTCTCACTTAAGAGTTATAAAGCAGAGGAGAATTTAGCTCAATCTCCATCCTCACTGAGTGCCTTCCTGAGCCACTGTGACTTGGCTGGCATTGGCCATAGCATCATAAAGCCATTGACTTGAGCGTGTCTGGCAGGTCTTTGGATGACATCTGGTCCCAGCCCCTGCTCAAAGCATGGCCAACATAGTTCAAACATCTCAGGGACTTGTCCAGCTGAGCCCTGAGTGTCTCTAAGGCTGCATCTTACACAGCATCTCTGGTCAGCCTGGTGCAGTGTGTGATCACCCTCACAGGGAGAGAACTTTTTCTAGGACCTACTCAGCATTTCCCTCTTGTAACCCATTTCTGTTGTCTCTCTTTCCTGTCCCTGTGCACTTCTACCATGACATCCCCTGTCCCCCTACCGAAGGACTCCAACTCCTTGGCTTGTGCTTTTGAAGTTCTGGCCACTGAAAATGCCAGCTGTCAATGTGGTATTTGCAAAGCACCAAAGCAAGCTTCACTTTTTGCCTGTGAGACACAACCCCTGGCACAGGAAGTTTCTGATTTGGAAGAAAGATTAAATTCATGAGGCTTTGTGCCCAGCCCAGCTACCTGACATGTCTGACCCATTAGTGAAGCTTGCATTTTGCAGAGATCTGCCTATTTCATGTGCCAGTCCTCCAGGAGTATTGCACCAGCCGTGCTGCATTTTATTGCCCAACAAACTTTGGATGTTATTAACACATCCATACAGGAATATTTTGGGCATCTCCATCTGCATTGGGTTCACTGGGTTCCTGAGGAGCTATTGAAAACATTGCAATGCTCTTCAGTGTGGTGGTGAAAGGACTGAGCCCTGCAGAGTGGTGTCAGAAAGAAAGAGGTTGGGCTCTTGCCACAGAGGAAACGGGAGCAGAAGGATCAAAGTCTGTGACTAACGATGCAAGCTGTGTATCCAAAGGGTACTTCTACCCCTGAGAACACAGGCAAAGCAATAAGCCTGGCCTGGGGTTCAGACCAGGCACAATTTTGTACAAAAAAAGGGAAAATAAAGGATGACAGACTCAGAATTACAGCCCTTCTGGGTTCTATCTGCTCAGAGCTGCGCAAGAGCTTCACAGCTTGGACCCCAGCTAACAGCAAGATTGTCTTGGAATTACCTCTCCTTTGACTCATGGTGTTCCTGCAGGATGCCTTGACTGTAATGTTACTCCTTCCTGAGAGCAATTATCAGGGAAGTGTTCATTTTCACTGTTTAACACAAAGCAGACATTAAACATGCCTCGTGTGCAGGGGAGGGGGAATCAGCAGTCAATGCTGGGTCTGCTGTGTCGGTAAGGATGTTCTCTGGGATGTGCATCACACCCCAGGGGCCAGACCCTGAAAACTGGGTAGTTGCCCACTGCTTTCAGCTAGTGAGAGCACCTGAGCCCCTGTGGCACTCATCCTCACAGACAAAAAAAACCCAACAACAAATCCCAAATAAACAAACTCAAAACAAAACAAAAAACCCCAAGCAAACAAACAAACAAACAAAAAGAAAAACAACACCAAAAAACCACACCACAAAACCAAAAAAGAAAGCCATAAACTGATTTTATGGGGCACTTGCTCACTCACATTTTTCCACTGTGCAGAATTCTGCCCTTTTCAAGCAGACCAGTGTTGGAGATACCCAGCTGGAGCAGTCCAGAACAGACCCACAGTGTGAGCCAGCAGCATGGACTGGCAGGTCTGCGAGCCCTTCTTCACCTGTGAATCCAGGTAACCTGTGGGTGCCCATCTGGGGCTCATTTACTGCACTGGGCTCCTCCACACAACCTAGGACTGAGGGGCTTGCTCCTTCTGCATAGATTGTGTGTCAGGGAAGCCTGATTCATGAATCAGTCTCCTTCATGACTTATTCTTTCATGGAGTAGAGGAAAAAAGGATGTTCCTCCTCAAGACATCTGGGTCAGTGCCTTGAGCCAGCAGAGCCTTTGATGTTGGGGTTGAGGTGGAAGCTGAGGACTCATGCTGTTCTTCACCTGTATTTGTTCAAACTCTCTAGTCATTAAAGCAGAAATTTAGCCTGTTTGAAGATTCCTATATCACCAATGTTTACTGAGCTGGCAAACACACGTTTGTGGTGACATGACTGCTTGATACAAAGGCTCTTTCCCCAGGAGCTGGGAGAGAAGGGAGGAGAATGCTGGATCACAGAAATCAGAGAGGTAAAAAGTGCCCATGATGCAAAATCTTTGTTTGTTTGTTTTGAATTCAAAGCCTGATGCTTGTCACTGAGCAGAACATCTAACCCAGTGGCTGGGCAGGCAACCCTCTCCAGGCTCACCACATCCACTCTGTCCCCAGAGCCCTACCAGAACTTGTCCAAATCCTGTGCACACGCTCTGCCAGATTTTGCAGGCACTTTATCTTTTTAGCAGGGTGAATAAGGAGGATGCACAGCTCAGCTGCCTGCGTGGGGCTGCCTATGCAGAAAGGCTCTGCAGTTTTGGGAACTGAAAATCAATCACACCACCACAATCTGTTCTCTGGTGGTGATGTTCACCTTCTTCCATTACCTCTGAACACAGCATGATGCTGTAGCCAGAAGCCCAGTGGATTCAGATCAGGCAGAATACACTGCCTGTGTTCCCGGCAGTTGGCACACAATTCCAGAGCAGGTAGGGGATTTCTCTGGATTCAAGGAATGAAGATATCTGAAGCAGCTGCACTGCTATTATCACCTATAAAAGCAAGCTCTCGGTGATTCCAGGAGAACAAGGAAGATGAGGTAATTATGGTTTTGGCACGGTTAGCACTTGCTAAGGGCATTTTCAGTCAAGCCAGGACAGAGAGCGCGTTGTTCCTTTCCAAGGCAGTTGAGACAACTGTCCACATTACAGGAGCCCCTTCGGAAATCCAGCTGCTGCACAGCACATGGGAACACCGAGCAGCTGCTGGGGGCCATCCACGAGAACCTGCTGGGCACTCTTAGGTGGACAGGATGCAGTTGTCCTAAACTATTTTGGACCTGGAGCACACCAACTATCCTGGCTCCAGAGCGAATGAAAGACTCGACAGCTGCGAGGACTTTCAAGGATAATTGCCTTCATCGGCCAGGGAGCCACTGGGAGACAAAGATGAGCCATTTGGGAACTCTGGGAGGAGCCATTTGGGAACCCTGGGAGGAACACTTCCCCTTTGACTGCCCCCAGGGTCAGGGAGGAAGGAGGAAGGGACGAATGGCCAGTTGGTTTGTTTCTGCCTGGTCATCCAGAGCTGGCTTTAAAAAATGTGAAGGAAAGCTTAGGATCCCTTCCAGTGGCCTGCATGCCTAAGCAAAGACTCCTGCTGTGAGGAGATACTGGAGACAAGGGGAAGGACTTTTTCTGGGAGAAGCAGCTGGCAAGATATACAGAGCTTCCCATGCTGGGCCTTGGCAGGAGTTAACAGAGCCCACAGATACAGCAGGCAATGAGGGGAGGGTCAAGGCTGCCAGGAAAGGGCTCCTCTGGAGCAGGTCCCTGCTCCTGGGCACACTGGGCTTGCTGGCAAATAGCAGCAACAACTCAGGTGGAGGGGAGAATGTGAGGTTCCATAGAGCTCTGAAACACACAGAAACAGGGTAAATGCTACAATTTTAACTTCTAACTTTCTTCCACTTTTTGTTTGTTTGTTTGTTCTAGTCTGACAGTTGCTGTACCTCTCCCAAGCGCTTCAGCCAGGCACTCATTCCACTGGCACTTGAGCAAGTGGGAAGCCCAAGAGGAATACCTGTGTCTGTGTCCAGCAGGGCTCACTGATGATTTTCTTGCTTTTAAATCTTTTTCTCCCCCCTTTTTTCTATCTTTTCTTTGGGGAGGTCTGCCATTCCAAGAAAGCATCCATGTCCTGGGTAAGAATGCCCTGCTGGAGCCAGAGAGGAGCGTGGTGAAATGTCCTCTCAAGGACGCCTTGAGCAGGATTGCAGCAGTGGGGCAGATGCAGGAGCTGAACAGTGCAACATTTCCCCCACTGCCCTGGGACAGTGTCTAGAGTTAAACTCATGGCCAGTGGCCCAGCTCTGGCTGTGAAGGTCCTGTCAAACAAGACACACTGTGCATCCAGCACAAGTCTCCAGCTCTCTCATGCTGCTCCAGTGAGGAGAAGTTGCTGCCATTCCTCCAGGATAGGACCCAGCCTTTTTCCTCTTAGTTTATTAGGACAACTGGTTTATGGCTCACTGTGTTTTTATTGTGTTCACTAATGGATTTTATGCAAAACAATTCATTGATGAGGCTGTAAAGCCTGCCAGCCTGTGCTGGTGATGCTTCTGCAAAGTTTCCCTGTCCTTCCTGGTGATATTTGCTGGGGCAATGCAGGAATGTTGCTCCCTCTGTGTCAGGACACGATACAGCATTGCACTGCACGTAAACTCCACTCTGCTCTCTTCTAATGCCAGGAAAACAGTTTGCCATTAACAGTGTGGCTGAAAGAAGTTGTCTTTCTGTCTGCTGATGAAGCTGGATGCAGAGAGAGTTTGTTATCTCTAGAAATTCCTCAGTGAATGGCTTCAGCAGCTAGCACTGGATCACCCAGTGAACTGCACTCTGATAATGCCTTTGCTATTCATTTCCCATCGGGTTTGCCCTTGGCATTTTTTTCTGATTCCCAAATGAGTATTTCCTTTCCATAAATGTTGCTGCATGAGTACTTTCTCTCTGAATGCTCATGTGGCTGCGGTGTTATTTAACAAGACTCCTGTTCATGAAAAAAAAAAAAAGTTTCTGAGTACCTTTCTGTTTCGTGAAGATGCAGTAATAGGTGTTCTCACCACAGCCCCAACCTGCTTGTGGTGATGAGTGTTGCCCCTTCCTGTACTTTGTCCCAACTATACTGCAAGTTTATATTTACCCAATTCAATGCATGTTCTGTAAGGCAGATTATTCCACTTTCCCAAAAGGATTCTACTTTTCCCAAAAGTACTTCTATTGCTAACAGAGAAAGTACACATCCCTTTATGGATTATCCCTTTGATTCCAAAGGTGAGAAACACTTTTATCTGAAGAAAATATTTATCAGTATTGCCAGCAGGCTAAAGCCTCAAATCCCAGGTTAGACTGCCTTTGATATTGCGAACCAGCAGAATAATTTCATGCTGTCAAAGGAAGGAACATGAAAATATATTGACTTTCTTATCTAGTATCTCTTATTAACAAATGAGTCTATGGAAAGGTTTGGCCATCATGTTAGTTTTTATTGGCACATAGTGAAGCAAAAAGATGTATCAGGATGCCTTGCAGACTATACACCTTTTTACCACCAGTTCCCTCAATCCCAGATCATCCCCTTTGATGAGGTGTGCCATCTGCAGCTACAGGGTGAGGTGTCCTCACACAGACCCACCAGAAGAGGTTTTGCACTGGAACCCACTGTAAATCTATGCCCATTTTGTTCTTGTTCACACTCTTCCTCCTTCCATTACAAATGACAGAATTTAGAGGTTTTCAGCCCAAAACGCCCTGTTGCTGACATGAGTGACATGACTTACCAAAGTAGGAACATGCTGACTGGAGCAATTCACGTCACAGATCTCAGCTCCTATGGAAGCATCTGACCAAAATTTTCAGATGAGTTCAGTTCCTGACTTTCTCACCCTTGCTTGCAGTGAGAATTTCTGCATAACTAGGTCTCTTCCTAATCTGACTCTCTACCTCTTATGTATCTAGAAGTGTTATTCTTTAAAATAAATGTCCACAGAATATGATCTTGCCATCCTCACATAATTGGAACACCTTCTAAAAAGGCATCTCTTTAGACCAAGACACCTGTCTATCTTCACCACCAAGATGAGCAGTGGCAGATTTAATCATAAGGGTTTGCTCCCAGTACATCCAACAAGACTGGGGAGCCATCTGCCCAACTGAAAAGCATAAATTAAGCAGGGGAAGAGAATCTGTGTCACTGATCTTGTGAGAGGTGATGGGTATTGACAGAGAGGGAACAGTTTGAGCCAACTCGAAAAATTCAAGAGCTTGCAACAGGAAGACTTCTTGAAGAGAGCATGTCCTGCTGAGTGTGAGGACAAAGCCGTGTGCTCTCTGGTTGCATCACATGTGTAACAGGGAGAGGAGCTCTAGCTGAAGCAGGAACATCTGGTTTCCTATTTGAGGAGCCACAATCAGTCTGCTCCAGTAGCACAAACTGCTTACTTCACCCTGAGCTTAAGGCTCTTGTGAAACCATCGCTGGAGAGCCATCTGGTTTTGAGTTGTCTTGTCAGTATCTGTCTTGTGAAAGATATTTTCAGGATGTCAACAAACAACCCCATCCAAGAAGTTCTTCCATGTTTCTTGTCATCAATGATGGCATATATTTAGATGCCATATGCCCTGTACTTTTCTTCCCTGGAAACTCGGGGCTGGCTTGTGCCAAGAATTGCACATGAGAAACTTCCCATGTGTTACTGTTCATAGGTTCTTGCTCAGCCCTGGGACTGGAGCGTAACACACGTGTGCACGTTTGAAAATAGATTGTCTTGGTGTCCCACTCACAAACTGTGAGCCCACACACCTCCCCCAGTCGTGCTTCACTGGAGTCATTTTATCAGTAGGGACGCACAAAGCAGGAATTTTGCTGACCCTTTGGCCTCTGAAATGCCACTTATTGTCTTCCCCTCCATCGCAGCCCACGTGCAGAACCAGCGTGTAAGAATGCATCACGCATGATTCAACGCCACGCAAAAATTCTGCTGAGCTTCTCACACCCGGCTCCAATGGGAGCCTTTGTCTGGTGTGTGACTGCAGAACGCCAATCTCCCAGTGTGCAAAAAGCACTCAGTTCCAAACAACCCACGTGCACACCCGGAACGCCAGAGGACTCGTTACACTCGTGGTCCATAAAGTGGCGTTTTGTTCCGTGTCCTGGCTCTGCCTGACTCCGGGCAAATGCCATTGGAAATGCCACAGACACAGCTCCCAAGTAACGCAGGAGCAGGATTGCAGTTTTCCTGACATCGGAGGGGGGGTGACAACAATGCAGCTGACGTAGGAGGGGACGGATTACGGCGCATCTGACAGAGCAGCAATTATAGGAAATGTATTTACAGGCATGGATGGGTGGAAAACGAATTGAATATGCTGTTCCAGAGGAGGACAATAAAGGTGTGTTGCAACAGTCCTTCCCCCCGCTGGAAAGCCGCATGTCTCACTTGTGCACCGGCACAAACAATCTGTGCTGCATGGCAGGAAATATCCGACGCAAATATCGCATCAGTCTCTGAGGAAGGATACCTGTTTTCGTAACTTGCTCGCTGACGAAGGGCTCTTAGTAGTGGCTCAGACAATAGGTGGATATATCAGGTTTTCCCTGTGGAATAACTGTACCACCAGCACTGTGCTGTAAACGCAACTTTTGTTTCTGATTTCTTTCAGAATGAGCAAAGTAGAGAAGGGCAAGGGGGAGGGGAGAAGCTCCTGATTTTTTGGTATGCAGTAGACAAATGCCATCAAAATCCTCTTCAGAGGAGCCTGTGCAGATCCCCTTGCCTGGCGCAGGTACAGGCAGGCACAAGCAGATGAAGCAATTACCTGGGACTCTGGGGATGAGATTGCCTTTCCATTTCAAACTGCAGTGAGAGCACAGTGGACCTCAGACTCTAATTCATGAATATAGAGGAAAGGTGAGGGGGCCCTTATTAGTTTTGTCCCTGGGGAATGATTTGGAGATTTCCGCATGAATCACTCACCAAACGAGGGGAGGGGAGCGGAGGCTGCAGCGAGGGGACATCAAAACTGCCTTGCTCGGGTCACTGTTTCCAGCACAGCCACCAGCAGAGAACATACGTGTGCAGTGAATTCCATTGTCTCAGGATGCTTCCTGTTGGGCACGTGTCCACGGCGCCCACAGCTGCACGGCTGGGGCCACCCCGCATCCTATGGCATTCCTGTGAAACGCAATAGGACACTTGGGACAGGCAGTCCAAAAGGAACGAGGCTGAATTCCCTTCCTGCCCTCACAGAATGTCCCTCCAGCCCAGCACGGGAGCAGACATCCCGTCCCTGCACTGGCTGAAGGATAACTGGTGGGTCTTTTTCAGGTGGGAACACTTCATGGCAGCTCCAGCAGCCGTAAGGATGAGGGCAACAGCCTTCAGTCTCCTGGCCTGCCCACAGGAAGGTTCCCAAACTCATTGGGCAGGGGCTGGTCTCCCACCACTCCCATCAGGCTGGAAGAATTTCCCCAACTATTTTGTACAGATCCCAAAAAGAAAAGATCCCACACAAGGAGAAGGCAAAGGATAATTTCCCAGGAACGAAACCCCCGTCAAATGGATCATGGACATGCCTCCCTCCCACCTCTGGCTCTCATATCTGTAGTCTAGTTAGCATTTATTTTTTGCTTTGGAAGCTGGCAGCTTCCCACTGATCTTACACTGCTGAACTTCCCTGATAAAGTGTGGCCTGAAAAAACCCAAACAACAAAGCAACACATGAGCTGCTACAGTGTGTAGGATGTTTCAGTGAGAAGCAATGCACACTTCCAACAAAAACTGCTGGTGAAGAGTGGCAAAGCTTGGGAGTACCAGAAAGCAGCTGCCTCAGTTTGACCTGCTCCCTGTCCAAATTTCATCTGGGACTGGGATGATAACATTAAACTACAAGAACTAATCTTACAGAAAGTCCAGCCTGATAGAAAAATCACATGTAAGAGCTGCCTCTTGTACAAACTGTATTAAACCCAGCATGTACATAACTGTATTTATACCAGCTGTAAGATTAACATTAATCACCTAATTTCAGTGTGAAGGATGAAGTTAAAGCAATTTGCCTGAGCTCAGGACACACAAAGGTATTTCCCAGCTGTGTCACAGACTTGTCTCATCACCACCATGGGCGAGACACTTCATCCTTGTAGCCTTTTTGCCCTCCCAGTTGTAAAGCAGGTAAAGTGAGGGAAGTTACATCTTTTCCTTATCTTTTGTTCCTTTTGTCTGTGAAGATTGATATGGTCTTGGTGGGAAAGGGCCATTTCCATGTGTTGGTCTGTAGGCATCTGGGGTCCCAGTGGTTCTTCCCCAGGGAGGTCCTTGCCTGGCTGATCCTGATGCCAACAGTTACAGCAACAGGGTACTGTTAGAGCAGTGGCAGCTTAACACCAATGTGCTCAGACCCAGAGGATTTTGGTCCTCTTCAGTCAAATTTTGGTAGAGTAAGGGCTTTACCTCACAGGATACCTTAAAGATGGACGTTCTAAGAGATGTAAACAAGGTTACTTTCATCTAAATTTAAATAGGCACGGTTAGATTACAGATGTGTATTCACTTTTTCTACCACAACCACCTTTGGTCATTAAGCTTAATTGGAAAAAAACCTAATTCAGAAGTCATTGTTCCATGTTGGCTGCTTAGTTTCAGCATTTTTTTATTTTATTTTTTTTTTTTATCCTGGGCAATGGAAATAACCTGTCCCGCTTTTCCTTTTCTACATATTTTTTCCACGTATTTGTTGGCAGTTGTCAGTCAGGCTCACCTGTCCTGGCACAGTGGAGCTCTGTAGGAGTGACAAACACGGAAGGGAAATGATTACAAAGAAACAGAGACGCTCTCAAGGGCATAGACCACCTTGTTTGTTCTGTGTTTGTACTTTCCTTTATGCTAACAAAGACACTCAGGGCCTCAGCACGAAGGCAGATTTTGCACCCCATTATATTTAGGAGGGTGAAGAACCCGAACATACCTGGTGGTGACCCCTTCAGAAGCTGTTTCCTAGCCCTAGATAAGGAGGAACGATGAGGAGAGGGTCTGTGTCCCTTTATCCTGCAGGACAAGCTCAATGTATTATGTCAGTGAGATGTCATCGCCTCATTAATTATGAAATGTCATAAACCTTAATGACAAAAGATCATTGTTGTGATCGTAATTATGTAACCGTGGTGCAATGTTATGACCGAAGACATTCCAGTGGTCTGAAATACATTTGTGGATACCATTGTGGTGCCTCAGTAAGGACATCCTAGCTTTAAAGTATTTTTGCCAAAGTTGCAGTGGCAGCCTGGGTTTTTTTCAAATTCAAAGATGTTTTGAAGTCATATTAGAAACAGTCATGCGCTATTTTTTTCAAGATAAAAAATACGCTTTTTGTCTTTGAAATAAGCCTACAAGTATTTTAGTTGATTATCTCATCTTCTTTACTTCAAATGTCACTATACTTTTTGCAAAGTGACACCTTCTATTTCACTTCTTCTTAGGCCAGAGTCTAACTTGGTGTGACTAGAAACAACTTTATTGACTACAGCAAGGTTTTACTCAATTAAATTGTGTAAAATACTCAAACAAATACAATTTTTAGAATAATCACACTGGTATTTTCTGAAAAACAAAACAAAACAAAACCAACAAACCAACCCCAACAAACAAACAAAACCCACTAAACCAAACCACCCACACCCCTGCCAAAAAAAAAAAAAAAGAAAGAAAGAAGAAGAGAAAAGAAACAAAACCAAATAACTGCAAGTGGTGCCCCAGCAAATCTGCCACAGAAAGCCAGACTGACTTTAACTTTAGCTGTGGAGGGTGAAATGGGTAGAAAGGAATGTCTCCACTTCTTGGTTTGTTTTCTTTTTGCCAAGTGAAGAAAGTTGCTATTGTTGTTAGTTTGTTTTGAAACTGATAGAAAATGCTGAGTGAAATGACTAAAGACTGAATTGCTGGAAATATCTGCAAGATGAGTTCTGGAAGGCATCAGTCTCCTTGTGTATTCCCATACACAGATCATGCTGCCCTCAGGGAGGGAGCACAGAGCTGCTGCAATGGAAAAACTTAGCAGTTGTGTCCTCCCAGTTTCTCCCTCTTCCTCAAGGAGTCAAAGGAACATCCTCGTGAATATGCTCTGAGAAGTGCCTCTCCACTTTCCTCGCTTTTCTTCCCTGATTATGAACAAGCCAGCTCTGTAATTACACCTCTCCCGACCACGGACATCATGGAATTATCCAAGGTGACTCCTCGTCCAGGATATCTAAAACACCAGAGGGCAGCAGAAGTGTTAAAGCAGAAACTGCAAAAGCCTCAACCTTCCCAACAGCAGCACCTCTCTGAGCTGATAAAACTCGATTGCATAAGAGGTCTGTGATGCCTTCACAGCATTCAGAGTGAAAGCGGCAGAAAAACGATGTAATTATGACACTACCAAAATTGTGCAATGGTTACTTCCGAGCAGTGCTCCTGGAAGCTGTTTTTACCTGGATGAATGAAAATGGAAGAGAAACACCAAAAGGTTGATGAGAAAATAGAGGGAGGGGGTCTTTAATTCCCAACAAACGATACAACAGTGTTTTAACTTTAGAAATGAGGTGCTCCCTCCTTCACTGCAGATGCCCTGGAACAGAGATCTCTATAAGTACCTTCCACAGGGAGCAGCACTTGCCAGACCTTCTTGCCTCTTCCATCCAAAGCAGGAAATTAAAATCAGGATGGTGGATTCTCCTCTGGTGAGGTCTTACACTCTCCAGGAAGCCCCATGGCATAGGTGTCCACCTCTCCTCAGTATGGGAAAATCGTGAGATGTTCTGGAGAGCACCAAATCCTCTTCCCATTTTGGAAGAAAGAAATTCTGAGTCCTTTAAAAAGGAATAAAAATGTTCCACTCCTAGTTGGGTTGGATGTCTTTGAGTGTTCTTTCTAAAAAGACCAGCCCTGTTTGCCATCCTAAAACACTTAATCAATTTCAAATGAAAACAGCAACTATAATTAAAGGGAGGAAAATCCCACTACAGCAGAGGAACCATTATTAAGGTAATTTTTTTTTCTTTGTAACTCCTGGGGCACTGTTCACATGCAGCTGCTACTGTATGTGCTGTTTGTGCGTCACCTCCTCTTCATGAGCTCCACAGAGAATATACTGTTAGCTTAATAATAACAATAATAACAATAATAATAAGTCAGCTTTTCATGTGAGTTATTCAAGGCACTGTGTAAGCACTAATTGAATGTTACAATAGCCCGGGCTGGCTCTGTGCTATTCCCCTCTCTACAGCACATGCCACAGCAGTCCCGTGACTTGGGTCACACCATGAAAGCAGCTCCTGTCCTTCAGCTCCTGACCACCAGCTCTGGCCTCTCCCAGCTCAATTCAAGCCCTGAAGAATGCTAGCCTGCCTGCTCACAGAGACCAAGCATTGGGACAGTGTGGGTTTTGTGTATAAAGAAAGTCTGGGCATTCATTTAAAGTGTTATTTCTCAATTTCTCTAAGAGAAAGAGCCTGCAGTATAAACACTAAGGCTTCACTAAAGCATCCTGACAGATGTCTCTCAAGCACGTTGATGATACACAGCTCATGGATCATGTAATTGGATTTATGCAGAGCACTGCATCTTTCTCATCCCACCTTTAAATTTACAAAAACTGACAAAAAGCTTGCCTTCCTCCCCTAGCGGGTCCCTCTTGAACAGGAGTCATTCAGGACCTTAAGGAGAACGTCCACAACAAGTGAAAACAATCTCAGAATCACAGAATAGTCAGGGTTGGAGTGACCTCTGGAGATCGTCCAGTCCAACCCCCTGCCAAGGCAGGGTCACCCAGAGCAGTGACACAGGAACATGTCCAGGTGGGTTTGGAATGTCTCCAGAGAGGGAGCTCTGTGTCCTCCCTGGGCAGCTGTTCCAGAGCTCTGCCACCTCCATGTAAAGAAGTTCTTTCCCATGTTGAGGAGGAACTTCTTGGGGTTTATTTTATGGTTGTTGCTCCTCATCTTGATGCTGAGCACCACTGAAGAGTCTGGGACCATCCTCTTGGCTCCCACCTTGGAGATATTTGTATGTATTGATTAGATTCCCTCTCCATCTTCTCCTTGAAGAGATTTTTTACCGAGTGCTTTGAAATTTTCAGCGTGAAGCAGAGCTGTAACTTTTCCACCTTATTTCCAGCAGTCTGGCAAATCAATTTGCATGGTGGCCCTGGATGGAAGAGGAGGGTCACCTCCCAGTGTGCCACGGTCTGTGACGGTCAGGGGAGAGGCTCAGACTAAGAGGGAGAGTTTTCCAGTCAGAAACCCATCTCCTGACTGAAGAACTACCTGTCTGAAAAGAGCCTACACTGAGTACAAAAGAGAAGATAAAGCTGAAAAACAGATGTGTCAGGCATCATTCAAGACTTATTTTTGAGACTAGATTGGAATTTGACTCCAAGTGTACAAACATTTTGGTCACCTGCTGTGTGGAGGCTGAAGATCTCCCTGTTCGAACTCTGTGCATCTGCTGTTTCACATGTGACCTTGAGAGGAGTCTCTCGGCCGAGGTTCAATCCTAAACAACATCCTTAAGCCTTGGTGTGCCAAAGGGAAGCTTCCCAAGCCTCACTTCCACACTGAACCAGAGATAATGGCAGTGCAGGTGTATTCTGAGTGTAGAGTTGCAATAGTATCCCAGGGCTGCATATGTATATGGTACATGGACTTATTGGAGGAGGCCACCAAGATGATCAGAGGGGTGGAGCACTTCTCCTGTGAGCAGAGAGAGAATTGGGATTGTTCAGCCCGGAAAAGAGAAGCTTCAGGGTGACCTAATTACAGCCTTCCAGTACCTGAAGGGAGCTGACAAGAAAGATGGAGACAGACTATTTACAAGGGCCTGAAGGGACAGGACAAGGGGGGATGGCTTCAAATTGACAGAGAGTATGTTTAGGTTAGATATTAGAAAGAAATTCTTTACTGTGAGGGTAATGAGGCACCGGAACAGGTTGCCCAGAAAAGCTGTGGCTGCCCCTGGATCCCTGAAGTGTTCAAGGTGGGGCTGGATGAGGCTCTGAGCAACCTGATCTAGAGGAAGGTGTCCCTGCCTATGGCGAGGGGCTGGAACTGAAGGATCTTTATGGTCCCTTCCAACCCAAACCATCCTGTGATTTATATATATATATATATACACATATACATACATATATATATATGCATACATATAT
>WAAG01016706.1:96709-142440 GCA_013390105.1 Tichodroma muraria
CGGGGCCGGCGGCGGCGCGGACGGGGCGGGCAGGGCCGGCGGAGCGGAGCGGAGAGGAGCGGAGCGGAGAGGAGCGGAGCGGAGCGCGGCTGACGGGCGCTGCGGGGCCGTGTCCGTGCAGGTGCTGAGCGGATGCTCCCGTCCTGAGGCGCTGCCCGCCCCCCGCCTGAGCCATGGTGATCATGTCGGAGTTCGCCTCGGCGCCCGCGGCCGCGCACGGCCAGCAGCGGCCCCTGCGAGTCGGCTTCTACGACATCGAGAGGACCCTGGGGAAAGGCAACTTCGCCGTGGTCAAGCTGGCCCGGCACAGGGTGACCAAGACGCAGGTGGGTGCGAGGGGCCGGCGCTGTCGGGGCGCGGGGAGCGGGCGCGGCGGCTCCGGCTGCCTTCGCCCGCCCGCCCGCGGTGATGCCGCGCTTCGCAGGGGCTGCGAGTTTTCCCGCTGCGTAAAATTAAAACTCAGCAAGAGTGCGTGCAAAAAAACCCATCCCAGCTCCCGCAGTTCCGAGCGTTACTGTAGCTTCGTTGAGTTACTCCCAGTTTGCTGAAAACGCCCGGCAAATTAAGGATCTCTTGAAGACTTCCAGACCTTTTGGTTTTGGGGTTTTTGTGGGTTTTTTTGTTTTTTTATTTTGTTCAGTGGTCTTCAAGAACAAAGAACCTGGGGTCTTATTTGCAGAAATAATTTTTTTCCTGGGCGTGCAGCCGTATTTATGTTTCTGGTGCATGTCAAAATCGTCTCAGTCACTACAGTAGGAGATAGTCAGTTACAAGAATGTGTTTTTCACTGGCATGGGACGGATTAAAAGATTTACGGAATCCTGTCCAGTGCTAATTTCTGCAGTTCTGTTCGCTACCTTACGTGTAATCCTTTGACGTAGAAAAGAAAAACGAAAACGTTCTGTGCCGCGAATTCTCTGCTGTTCAGAAATACAGAATCAGCTTTGTCAAGTCTGTGCTTTAAAAGCTACTTTAAAAGCTACTTTACTTGGATTTTGTGAGTGGTGTGTTTGTGCGGGGCAGTGGGGTTTTTTTGATCTTTTTTTAAAGAAAACAGTGAGAGTACCGGTTTTGTAATACCTGGGGTTGTTTTGTTGTTGTTCAAATTTGCAGGTTGCAATAAAAATAATAGACAAAACAAGGTTAGACCCAAGCAATCTGGAGAAGATTTACAGGGAAGTTCAGATAATGAAGCTTTTGAATCATCCCCACATTATCAAGCTATATCAGGTAAGAGTCCAGCTTTGAAGCGCAGCACATAGATAAAATATGCTTGTGTTCTTCTCTTGCACATGATTTTTGCATCTAGTATTTGCAGAGAGAATGCATATTCAAATACTGAAATACTTTTTTAAAAAGTTTGAAATAAACTGGGTGTCTTCAAAGTCATTCTTCATTCTTTGAACAAGATTCTGGTACATTAGACAGCTGTTTTGACAAAATGCACTGTAAAATTTACAGTTGAAACCAGGCTGACGTTTGTTTCAGATTGAGGAGCTGGTTATCTGAACTTCTATGATTAACTTGCCTTTCCTATCTCCTCTGCTTTTCCCAGTCCAGAGGACTGGAACTTCTTACGTGCTTAAGATAAGAGGAAGACTTAAACTCACGTTGGGTGGTAGAGAAGGAAGCACTGAAGTTGAGTTTGCCTCGAGCGGAAGGGATTTAAAATCACCAACAATTAAACCAAATTACTCTGAATAGAAAGTCTAAGTGGAAATTCATTTGAAAAATTAGATTAGTGAAAAAGGAAAAGGTGGTAAACATTGGTATCTTAGAATATGTCAAAAAATTACCTGTTTGGTTGTTCTGTTGCTGTGTGTGTAGCTTTGAAAATGGATTTTGAGTATCTTTCCCCTGCAGGGTTTCAAACATGAGTTTTGGTTTAGATTTGTTCAGTTTCTGCGCTGATGGATATTTTTAACCGTAGGAACGAATTAATGTGCTGTGCAGAAAGCAGGATCACATTTGTCTCGTGAGCAAGGACTGCTTTGCAAATTCTAAGTGTTAGATCTATGTTGCCTTTGGTGTAAGTTCCTCTTAATCATGTAAATAATGCCGTGTGGATTTAAGAAGATGACTGAACAGTTTGGGTTGGGAGGGACCTGTAAAGGTCATCTGGTGCAAGCCCCTGCCATGAGCAGGGCAGAGGTATCAGTCTCTGGACCTGTCTAAAAGGGCAGAGGGGAGAAAGGTGGAGATAGATGAAGCAGCAAGTCTGAAAGTCCATGGGCAGTAGTAAACGCTACTATCAGCTGTGATCTTATTGCTGGGTTTGTTAGCTTAAAAAAAAAAAAAAAGGAAAAAAAGAAAAAAAAAAGGTTTAATTAACATGTAAGGCTGAAGAGCCAGTAAGGCAGGTGCTTAGGCAAGGCATTATTTTAAAAGACCTTGACACACATGAAGTGTTTGTATTTATAGTGTTACCCATCATAATAAAAATGATTCTGTGTTAACAGCTGACGTCAGGGTTGCCCATGGGGCAGTATAGGACATACAGAAACATTCTAACAGTTCGGCTGAGTTCATTTCAGTGGAATGATGTGGTTAAAATGCTTCGGTTTCGGAGCATTTAGAAAAGCAGGTTAAATTCCGTCTCGTTGAACCACTTCACTTGATGCAGCAAATGACGTTGGTAGTGGACCATAATTTCTTTTCAGTGAAGTTTTCTTTTCTTTGTTGTTGTAACTGATGCTTTACCTGTTTGGTGGAGGCTGAGAAGCAGGGATGGAATTAGATGACATACCAATGTAGGGCGTGTGTTCTTGTATTATTTCATCATTGTTTTAGTTTCAGCACCGGGTCTTAATTTCATCCAGCTGGCAACTTTCCCAGAACACTTTCCTTCAGTTTTTTAAACTGGGAACCTCTCTTCCTTTGCTCCTTGTTTGTTTATTTTCATTTCGTGTCTGTGTGTACTCGTAGTGAGCAGAGGACAAGAGTCTTTGAAAAAGGTTACATGTTGGGAGCCTGGAAGTTACAGCCTTTGAAATAGAATTGAGGCTTTTTGGATCGTTAACCTGTTTTGAGCCTCCTGCCTCTGAAACAAAGTATCTGCTCCTTGAAAGGAAATGTTTCCAGGGAAATGTTGTATTCTGAAATCTGTAATGCAACATTTCAAAGATGACAAATGAAGATGAACTTTGAAACACTCAGCATCTCTCATCCATCATTTGGATTTTAGTCATCCTTTTTAATTTTCCTCCAAAGGCAAATATTGTGAAATATCAAAGCCAGCTGATACTAGATTGATAGGCAATATATTGACAGCTGTTGATGTGCATCAAGCACTGCAGTTGCACAAACAGCAGCCTGTTATCACTTGCACAGGAGGCTCCCCACATCCCAGCCAATTCCAGACAGGAGCAGGGGATCTGATACCACTTCTGGCTTTGTCCAGCTTGCAGCTATCTCTGCTGATCTGAGCCCCCACTAGCCTTGAAACAAAGACGACTTTAGATAAACTTTCAAGTTTCTTTGCATGTTCAAAATATGTCACGTTAATCGTAAAACTGTATATGCATATTTTAACGAAAGAGGAGTGTATGAAGTTATCTAAACACTCATCTGCTCTCTTATGGAGATTAGGTAGCTTGGTAATGGTGAGAAGAACAATGGCCTGGGAAACCATTGTATAATGTAGGCACATAAGCCTTGATTTGTTATCTTTTTCATTACCAGTTTGCTTGGAAAGAACTCTGCGGTGCAAAATTAGATGCTTTTACTGCCAGCTGCTGCAGCAAATATAAATTTGAATGGATATGTTTGAGAATTCACATAGGAAAATAAATGAAACTGTAGAGCTCTGTTTTTTTGTTGTTTTTTTTTTTTTTAATCATGTCATCTCTGGTCTTCACAGGTTATGGAGACAAAGGATATGCTGTACATTGTTACTGAGTTTGCAAAGAATGGAGAAATGTTTGGTAAGTGCTCACTGATGATGGATTTCCTCACAGTTCCTTAGATTCAGAAACCATGGCTTTATTTTGTCATTCCTGAGTAACAGATTTATTCTGATTAAAAACCTAAGGCTTGTGTTGTCAGCTGTCAGACAGTAAGTGCAGCACCTGCAGGGTTATGGAAACTTTCCTCGGGGTGTTTCTAAACCCTCTCTGATTTTGTCTCGCAGATCACCTGACCTCCAACGGGCACTTGAGCGAGAGCGAAGCACGGAAGAAATTCTGGCAGATTCTCTCGGCAGTGGAATATTGTCACAGCCACCACATTGTGCACAGGGATCTCAAAACAGAGAACCTTCTGCTGGATGCTAACATGAATATCAAATTAGCAGGTAATAGGAGATAGGAGGTCACTTTATAAAGAACATCAGGCGTGTTGTTTAGACATTGGGTTTCCCTAGGATGATTCTGTAAATGTATTTGTATTTGTGTAAGTGGGAATAAAACAATAGTTACAGATATTTCTCAGAACAGATTTTGTGAACAGAAGGAAATAGCTCAAATAAACAGGCAGAAAACAAAGCAACACATCTGTTCCTTTCTCTCCATTTTCTTCTGCTTCTGAAATATTAGTACATGGTTGAGTGTTGTTGTCTTACCCCAGATTTTCACCTTTATTTCAGACTTTGGCTTTGGAAACTTCTACAAGTCAGGAGAGCCCCTCTCCACGTGGTGTGGAAGCCCACCCTATGCAGCTCCAGAAGTTTTTGAAGGCAAAGAATATGAAGGACCTCACCTTGACATATGGGTGAGCTTGCTATTCCTCAGAAACTGCGTTTCACACTCTCTGAGGGCCTGTGGGCCTTCAAAATCATTGTTTTTCCTGGAGTCGCTCATGTGCTGTGCTTTCTTTCTATTGGCAGAGCCTTGGGGTGGTTCTGTACGTCCTTGTCTGCGGTTCTCTGCCTTTTGATGGACCCAATTTACCAACACTGAGGCAAAGAGTGCTGGAGGGGCGGTTCCGCATCCCATACTTCATGTCCGAAGGTGCTTTTTATTTTCAGGTCCTTAATGTTAGAACAGCTACTCATATAAAGGAGTACTATTCTCCTGTAAGGGAGTAGCTGTCCACTTTGCAGCTGGCAGTTTCTTTTGTTTTATGTATCCAGTAGTTTCTGTAGGGCAGAACACGTTTTCTTTTCTGGGATCTGCTTTGTGGTGCATCTAAAAGGCTGTAGTTTCCTTTCTTAGAAAATCCCTGTGGATTATGAAAATATTTGACTCCCTAGCTGGAGAAATAATTGCTTGGAAAAAAGAGAAAACAGGATTTTAATGAGACTAGCCTGCAATGCTGACATAGGTGTAGCTCTCCTAAGATATTTTAGCTAGGCGGAAGGGTTGTATTCCAGAGTGGCTGTGCTGCCAAGGAGAGCAGGAACAGTGGGACTTAGCAGTGTTTCCCGAGAAGCCCAACAGTCCGATGAGAAACGTGAAACTGAAGAGTATTATCAGCTCTCTCTGACTTGGTTTCAAAACCAAGTGAACGTGCCTCTGTTGTCACGTGGAGATTTATCTGCTGAAGTCTGAAGTTTATCAGTTATAGCCATGAACAGCTTTATTTCCTGGTTATAAGTAAATAAGCAGTATAGGACCAGGACCAGGAAGTTGTATGTGATGGGGTTCTATACTGTATTCTGACCTGTTTTATGTAGATGTAATGCCATTAAACCTGCATCCTCTCAAAACCAGCTCTTGTACAAGGTGCAAGGCCACCTGCTGTCCAGTACAGCTTCATTTCCTGCAGTGAAATGTTGTTTTTGTGATATGCATGTGGACATCTCTTGTGCTGTCTGGAATATCTGACAGTCAGATCAGGCATCAGCTGCTCCCAAACCTTTAATTCCTGTTTCCATAGGCATCTTACACTGTTGTTGGGAAGTGTTCTTAGCAGTGACCTGGGACTGGGCTGTTATTTTTTTGCCCCTTGCTCATGAGTTTGTCTTTGTCACCCAGACTGTGAAACACTAATCCGACGGATGCTGGTTGTGGACCCAACCAAGCGGATAACCATCTCCCAGATAAAGCAGCACAAGTGGATGCAGGCTGACCCCTCCCTTCAGCAGCAGCAGTCCTTGTCCTTCTCCATGCAAAACTACAACTCCAACCTGGGCGACTACAACGAGCAGGTCCTTGGGATCATGCAAACCCTTGGCATTGACAGGCAGAGGACCGTAGAGGTGAGTTCTTGCCCTTTAGATACATCTCCAGTGACCACCAGAATGCCAGTGGTGCAGCCATGGGTCATTCAGTGACTGGCCTTGATCTGGTGTCACAGCATAAAATCTTCACTTCCCTTCTGGATTCTACTTGTTGTTTTTTTTTTGAGTGTGCCGCTCTGACCCCTTAGTGATGAGTTTTGTCTGCTTACCTCCTGACTTACCTGTGACTCAAAAGGCCCTTCCAATGTCTCCCAGTCTCTGCAGAACAGCAGCTACAACCATTTTGCAGCGATTTATTACCTGCTGCTGGAGCGCCTCAAGGAGTACCGGAGCAGCCAGGTGTCCACTCGGCCGGCAGCCGGCCGGCAGCCGCGGCCCAGGAGCTCCGAGATCACCAACGCTGAGGTGAGGAGAGGCACCTTTGCATCTCCTTCCCACTTCCAGGCCTCTGGAAACCAGTTCTGATAGCGGTGCCCTCTGACAGGACACAGCCTGCTGTTCTTCAGCAGGAGGCTGAGTGAATATTAATGCCCTGTTTCCTAGGAGGTGACCGCAGGTCATGGTCCAAAGAATAGTCTGCCTCCTGTGCAGGTCAATAATGAGCACAGGATTAGACTTCTCATGGAAATCTGCCCTTTTAGGCATGGCTTGGTTATGCTTCTTTGTTGCATATTCTGTAGGTTCCTCAGAAGTACTCCATGAGTCACTTAACGTGTTTTTCTGACATTCATTTTATTTTCTTCGCCCCCACCCCCTTTAAAGTGTGGTTTGGGTGCCTTTGCAAATTGCACTTCCAGTTAAATTGCCTAACTTAGGAGGAGGAGTTCTGTGTTTGTGTTGGCATTGATGGATTAGCTTTGTTCATTTTCATAGAAAGCATGAGGAGGAAGCTTGCAGGGAAGGTGGCTTTGAAATTCTGTGACTTTCCAGTATCTGAAAAGTCACATGGAACTGCAGGGTGTGTGATGGCTTCTGTGCATCGCTCTCTCTCCAGATGCCTCAGGACAGTCTCACTAGTGAAACCCTGCGATCATCTCTGCTTTACCAGCAACCTCAGAGCCTGATTCAGCCATCCTTGCAGGCAGAAATGGACTGCGACATAAGCAATCCATTACAGGTTGGTGTTCCCAGCTAAACTCTGCGTTGCTTCTTTTTTTTCCATTGTTCTGCCAATCCACAACAATGGGGGTTGTGACTTTTGTTCTCTCCCTCCTGAGTTTTTTTTGGCATTTGGGCACGGTGTCACATAGCCTCTCAAACAATATTCCTACTGAAGACATGCCACAGAGTTGTGGAGAGTATTAAAAGGCAATGCAGAAATGAGGAAAAGACCCTGAAGTCTGTGATCTGGCATGTTTTCCAGCCTGTGTTCTTCCCCGTGGATACCAACTTCAACGGGCTCTTCCGGAACCGCTCCATCTCCCCGAACAGCCTGCTGGAGACCACCATCAGTGAGGAAGTGAGGCAAGAGAAGGAGCTGGAAGATGAAATTAAGGCATATGACCACCCCATCTGCATCCCTAGCAACACCAGCAGGAGGCACACCCTGGCTGAAGTGACCACCCATTTCTATCAGCATGTCCCTCCATGTAAGTAAGTTTGGGAGAGATGAAGGGTGTCTGTAGGCAGAGGAAAAGAGCAAAGGAGTGCCATAGAGCCCAAATGCTGAGGGAGAATGTGCTGATTTTACTTTAATTGGGGTAGAAAAGCCCAGAAGAGAGGTTTGTACTCTGCCCTCCCCAGTTCTGTCTTCCTACAGATAAGCAGGGCCGTTAGGGAAGAGAAGTTGTGCTGTTGTATTTCATCTAGATCTCTTCAGAGGGGAGTGTGCTCCCAAGCAGGACACAAACCTGGTCTGCTTCTTCTGCTGTTGTACTGGGGGAGGAGAAAGTGCCTGAATTTGACAAGAAACTCCTCAGTAATTGTGTTTGGTACATACCCAGACCCTGTGAAGCAACCAAATAAGCACAACTTATTTCTTTAGCACAAGCAGGATGACTGTTTTGTGAACAACTGTTCACAGAACAGTCATCCTGCTTGTGCTAAAGAAACGCTGAGTGCCTGATCCAGCACAGCCTGGTGATGCTGGTGTTGCTGGCCGAGCCCTGCCAGCTGGACAGGAGCCCAAACTGAGGTTATTTGTTGATGACCCCTTGCTGGAGTCAAGCCCTGGGACAGCACGAGTTGCTGGACACCTCTCCAGCTCGAGGCTGTTTATTAGTGCCGGTGTAGGTGGGCAGAAGGCTCTGATGTCATGTTTGTTCCTTCCTGTACTCATCTTGGGAATGTTCTTTCTCTCCTTCCTTCCCCTCCATAGGTATAGTCATTTCCTCCTCTGCCAGCCCCACAGAGGGAACTAGCTCAGACAGCTGCCTTACTTCATCTTCAAATGACAGCTCAGTGGCCCTGAGCAGCTGTTTGGCAGGTCAAGTAATGACGGGGAGCCCGGCCACAGCGAGGATGACGTCGCCTTTCCTCGCTTCCCAGTCTGACGCTCCCGTGTTACAAGCCCAGGGCTGCATGGGAGGTGCTTCTCTCCTGCCTGTCAGCTTCCAAGAAGGAAGGCGAGCATCTGATACCTCATTAACTCAAGGTAATGTCTTCCTGGCTTTGTTGCTGAGGAATTGCACCCTCCCAACATCCGCTGGGAAAGGGTAGGGTGCAGGGAGACTTGCTGCCCCTGTTAGTGTTGCGCTGAGGCCGGACACCTGGATATTCTGCCTCTTGTGTCCACGGCCCCTGAGGAAGGGTGGGATGCCCTGGGGAAGGTGCCTGGATGAAAGGTTCTCAGACACTGATTCAGCCTGCCCATGGAGATATTTCTGCTGCTGTGAGTGGGATGGCAGGCTCCACCTTCCTCCTAAAATATGGAGTGCACAACGTCATGATTTCTCTCAGGCTTTTCCTTTGCGGTGCGTGTCCATCTGCACAAGGTTGCAGCTGTCCCAGTCCCTGTTTCATTACCTAAATCCTGCTCCGACCACCAGGCAGAGGGTGAACGGGAGCTGGAGCTTCTTCTAGCCCAGTTCTCACACCCAGGAAGGCAGTGCCGGGAAAGGCTGATCTCTACTGTAGGCAAACGCTGAGGAGGATTAAAGTGCGTTTCTTTCCCTCGTGTCCCACAGGCTTGAAGGCTTTTAGGCAGCAGCTGCGGAAGAACGCTCGAGCCAAGGGGTTTCTCGGCTTGAATAAAATCAAAGGCTTTGCTCGGCAGGTGTGTCAGTCCTCCTCCTCTCGGGCAGCAAGGAGTGCCATGAGCCCTTTCCAGCACACGCAGCCCAACACCTGCATGTACAGCAGCAGCGGGAGCAGCAGAGAGGGGAGAAGCCTCCTGGAGGAGGTGCTGCAGCAGCAGAGGTGAGGGAGGAGCTTTGGTGTCTTCTCCTTGGGTTTACTTTGGGTTAAGGGTAAGCAAGGAGGGGTAAACATGGCAAAAGAGGTTGGGCGTTTGGTCACTGGGGGATTCCTGTCCTCCATCTTTGCTGTGTGGCAGTGGGTAAACTGCTTGGCTTCCTTTGTGGCTTCCTGCCCTGGCACATGTAACACCGGACGTGCAATTCCACTCAAAAATCTCGATGTTCAAATATTTGGAGGTTGCTGAATTGAGAAGCAGTTTGGTAGTGTGGGGGAAAGCACTGCTTCTCCCTACTGCAAGCTGTGTTTTTCTTTGTTAGTTTTGGGAATGATTTCTTTCCTCCTCTGCCTCCTCCTGTAATTTTCCCATGGCAAGGAAGTGAGACCTTGTAATTTGGAAAAGTTACAGCCCACAAAGGAGGCACAGTTCCAGTGGCCTCAAATGTCGTGTGGTGGCACCTCTTCATTCCCATTGAAGCAAGATGGAAAATTGAGCTTCCGGTTTATCTGCACACATTGTCTCTAGAACATCTATTATTAGGTGGCGAAATCGTGACCAGATAAACCCGGTTGTGATAGTTTGTGATAGTTGCCCTCTACAGAACGAGGGAAAGCCTGGCATGGGCTTGCTTTGATTGTACTGGCTGGGGTAAGGAGAGGTCTGACAGAGAGAAGGAAACATAGGGGAAAGTTACGGGCAAGTTGAGGTTAGAGGCAAGAAAGGAAGGAATAGAACATGAAATTATCCTAACAATGCAAATTAACCTCTTCCCTCTTGAATTTTGTTCAGAATGCTCCAGTTCCAGCATCACCAACTACTCCAAACAGCTTGTCCCCAGACTTCCCAGACACCCTCAGCAAGCAGCATCCCCTCCTCTGACGGGCCAGGTACCTGCAAAGCCTCCAACTCCATTCTGCTGTCAGAGCTGCAAAGGGAGAACTCGTTTGAGCTGGCCTTTGCAGGCAGCAGCCAGCTGCTCCAACCTCATTTCTTCGGTGTGAGCGTGTCCCCGGTGTCGTCGGCCGCTCACCTCCTGGACGCTCACCTGTACATCAGCAGCAGCAGCAGCGTGCCCCCGCTCGCCGCCGCCTTCTCCCAGCAGCAGAGCTTCCCCGCGCCCTCCCCGAGCTACGACGGCGTCACCCTGCAGCACGGGGACTGCGAGATGGAGGACCTGACCTCCAGCCAGCTGGGGAAGTTTGTGCTGGTCAAGTGAGAGCTTCGGGACGCTCTCCTTGCGGGGAACTTTCACCACTGTTCCGTGGCTGGCTGGCGGCGCGGGGACGAGTGACTCTCAGAAGCAATAAATTTTGAAGTATGTGAAGAGGCTGTCTGGCTCAGAAAGCTGGAGACTTTATAGGACTGAAACAAGCAATATGTATGTCTTTTTGCTTCTACTATTCTTGCACTGAACAAATACGAATAGAAACTGATTTTTTTTTTTTTTAAAGGAAAAAATAATGATGGGGCAGTTGGGTGGGGCATTTGTGGGGGCAGGGAGGGATGTGGTCGGGGAAGAACTCTTCGGTACTGTACTCAAGTCAGACCAATACAGCTCTGCTGTTATGCAAGATTAGCAGCTGTCAGTAGTGGTGACACAGCAGGGAGAGGCTTTTCTAAGAAGGGACCAGAGCCTCCCTTTTTCACAATATTCATTTATGGGTTTGTGAAGATGATTACCTCTTTAAAAAAAAAAAACAAAAAACAGAAAACCAGTGGCATGCAGCATTATGCATTCATAGGAGACAAAAATGGAAGCATTGCCATTTGTTGTTTTTCTTTTTCCCTCCTGTTAACACTCATTTTATTTAAAGGAGATAACATCCCCATTCCACACCTCCCAGATACAAATACTTTAAATGAAAACTGTGAACTTCTTGCTTGATACATCAGCTGGAAAAGCTCAGCATGCCCTTCTCATTAGTACAGAAGCAGTAACTATTGGAAATATATCCCTTGATAATCAGGATCCAAATTGCATAATGCCTGATCTTTTGCAGGGATGTTTGTTTGGGAGTGGTGTGTGTGTACATACACACAGGTGCAGCAATGCCTGTATTTTGTTGGTCTGGGTAATCTTTAGGAATCTTTTTATAAACTCTAAGTTTGTTCATATTCTTGCCGAGGCACTGAGGAGGGAAGCAGCAGCACCTGTGGGGTAATGGAAAGGGTTTTCTTTTTGAAAAGCCCTCCTGGAGGTTGCCTACAAAGTTGCCTGAGGGGTATTTCTTAGTGCTGCACATTGTTATTTCCGCTGCTAATTATGTTTTTATGCATTTCATTATCAGGGTCCAAACAGAACTGACTCTTGGGGAAATGTGCAATATTGAGGTTATAATTATATACTGACAAAGACAAAAGGAATAGGCTAGAACAGAATTCTACTCTAATGGAGTACAGCTTTTTCTGAACAAAACTGTATTAAAAGTGAGTAAAACAGCACAATCTTTGGGTGTTTGTTTTTGGTTGGTTTGTTTTTTGGCATATTAGCAAAACGAGGTTTTGCATTAGATAGGTGTTTTTTCGTATGGTTTTTAATGCTGTATATGTATATAAATAGGAAGCAGAAAACTATATAACACTAGTTATTTTTTATATTTTGTAATATGCTTCTGTTGTGTTTCTGGTATAAACCCCGACTCCCCTCCCGAGGCAGACCATGACTTCTGTTGGTGTCAATAGAGGTTATGCTGAGGTATAAAGGGGAGGACAGGCTGTGCTCCTGCAGACATGAGTTGGGGAGTGCATACAAACTTTGGAAGCAGGTGAGCAGACAGTGAGACAGCTTGGCTGGAAGCTGCCATCCAAGTGTCAGAGCATAGCTGCATTCTGTCTAAATGCTTAAAGGACCCATCTCCCTAGTGTGACACAGGGTGCCTTCAAGTTACCTTGGCTTCATGCAACCTGCAGTATTACACATTTGCAAATAATATAGAGACCTGTTTTGGGTTTTTCTGGGTTTTCTTTTTTGTTTGGTTGGTTTAGTTGTTGTTGTTTTGGTTCTTTTTTTTAAGAAAAAAAAAAAAAAGAAAAAAGCCAAAGATTGACCAGGTTAATTGGTGGGAGTAGGAAGAGTTGAAGATGTCCTGTGGCTCTGTCTGTGGCTCTCCATAAACAGCCTCTTTATCTGTTTGTTGTATCTGTGTGTCTGTATCGGTGCATCTCCAGCTTGACACTGCTGCTCCATGGTCTGGAAGCTTCAAAGTGACAGAGAATTGCTTGAGTTGAACTCCTGTTAATGAGTGGTGCCTTGCAGCAGAGAAAACACCAAAGTCTCATGCTCATTTGTAGTGTGGGTTTAAAAGAAAACAAAAAAACAACTCCCCCAAGAAACCCAACCCAAAAAAGAGATGGCTGGAGAGGAGGGCAAGAAGAAGCCAGCTTGCCAAAGCAGCAACTTGGCCTTCAGTTTTGTAAGGGGTAGCACACATACTTAAACCACAGAACTTCCTCCTCAATTTGTGTTTTGTTTAATGCCATGGATCTAAAGGCCACAGATTCTTTTGTTTCCTGTCCTGAGCAATGACAAGCACTTTACTTTCATAGTATTTTTTTTTCTTTTCCAATTGCTGTAGAACCTCTTTGGAATTATTGCTGGAGCAGAAGAGGTCATTTTAAAAGTCTGGGGTTTTTTGTAGATATCTTGACAGTGCTGTTCTGCAGACTGCAATGCAATAGGGTATTTAAAGACACTACGTGATTGGTTTAATTGAGATGTATAGTTTATTTTTTATCATGACTGAACAATCATTTTATTTCTTATGTTAAAATGAGAGGTGTACACCAAAATGATTAGTTGATGTGTTTTATTTAATATTTAAATAAAAAAATGTTTTAAAATTGTTGTCCTGTGTGTGATTCTGTGGAGTGTCTTCACCCAGTGCACTTATGACTTGCATAGCCAAGACTCATTTTCAAGCCAAAGTCCGTAGGACATTTCTGACACTTTCTATTACATCCTAAATGAAGAGGGATGGCGGGCTCACAAATCTGATAATGGGATATTGAGCCTTTTGCTGGTAGGCAATCTGTCTGAATTTAACCCAAGTCTGTGATAATCGGGTTATAAAATGCAGCAGGACCAGAGGTCTGGGCAGTGAGGATGGCCCGGCGTGGTGGAGTGTCACCAGATGGGCACTCCCTCCCTGCGTGTCACCTTCAGCTGAGACAGCCCCAGCCGGACTAGGGCAGTTACTGAAAGAGAGCAAAGAGAAGGAGGGGGAGGGAGGGATTCACAAGGGAGAGTGAATCGTGTCTTGTAAAATGTAACTTGAGATTTAAAAGAAAACTGGAAAGGCTTTGTGTTCAGCTCGTGCAGTCACAATGATAGCAAGGAGGGGATTCGTCTGCAAAGGGACCCCTAAATATTGACAAGATTTAGTGTGACCTGACAAACACTCAGAAAAAAAAACCCTGAAAAAACAAGAAACCAAAAAAAACCCAAAGAACCCTGCAACCCAAACCAAACGACCAAACAAAATGGTGTTTTTTTAAAAGAAATTAAGGATCAATTTTTTTCCTCTTTTTTTCTATCCTGAAGTTTTTGTTTCAAAATTGACTGACCTATCACATTTTGAAGGAAAGGGTGAGAGATAGAAAGGTAAATCCAAGAAGTTAAACAGAAGCTTGGGGGAAACAGAGATAATATTTACTTATTTTGCTTTCTAAAGTAGTTGTTTGCTGAGCTGGAATTTGTAGAGCTCTATGTGCATTTGCTGTGACTCGTGAACTGGTAGAAAAGTGCCACGCACATGTTTTTCCAGGGTTGTGTTTTCAATGTGACCATCCAAAGTCAGAAATTTTGCGACTCTTAAAAAACAATAGATGCATTCTAAATAATATTTAATTAGGTTTTGGTATGACCTGACTTAAGGATCATCCTAACTGTTGTTTTCAGCTGGGTTCTCAGAGCATTATTTTAAACTCCGGTAGTTCTGGGAAATTTGAGAAAGTTGCTTCTTAATGGATACAAACTTCCATTGACATCACTGACCCTTGGGTATAGAGGGAACCTGCCAGCATCATGATTTCTGTGAAATGGTAGGAAAAACAAGTACAAAGAAACCCTGGGATTCTGGACTCAGTTTCCATGTGTACACTGTTTTCACTCTTGATGCTTTAGTCACTGTCTTCCTTCCTTTCCTCTGAAATCTGTCTCTGCTCCTATTCACAGCATTTGTTTCTGTCTTGAACATCCCTCAAGATGCTGTTTTTCTTGCTTTCATTTCTCACATTACAACTTGGTACCTTCCCTTTCTCTCCCAGTCCAGGGCTGGTGTTTTTCCCCTGCCGTTCAGTTGGAACAGATGCTGGCAAGTTTAGCACAACCCCAGAAGCGAATGATCAAACCTTGGTTGTTTTTTTCTTCAGAAAGGAAATGCCTAGAGCTGGCAGGAGATGCGAGACTGGTAGCAGTGAAAAACACAGGCTGTTTTTGCACTGAGCAGGCTGAGCACAGACACCCAGACGAGCGCTCTGGTGCCACTGTGGCCCAGCCACGGCAGCGAGGGATTCTCACCTGCCCCCTCTCCTTCTGCAGGTGATCCATAACTCATCCCCACCACCTTGTCCTTCACTGTGCCCAGCACAGCATCCACACCTCTGTGAGGAAAGGAATCCCTCATGGCAAAAGCCGTGGTTGTGTAATCCTGGCCTGTGTCAGCTGGAAGGGGGAAGCGGCAGAAGGGAGAGCAGTTGAGCGAACGAAATTATGGTGCAGGAGATGGAAAGTGATCGGTGCTTCCTTTTTACTCATCCTGCAAAGTGAGAATAAGGCACACGTCACGCAATGAAGGAGAATTAATTTAAGACTGATAAAAGGAAATATGTGCCTCGGGAGGACGTTGCTTCAAATGCACTTGCTGGCTTATTTCAAGACTGCTAACTACTTTTAGTGGTGACAGTTAAATCAATGATAAAGGTAATCCACTGTCATGGTTTATGGATTTAGCAGAGCAGCTGTGGGAGATCAGGAAGGAGCTGGTCTTTGGTACAGACTGCCAGGGGCATGATAGGTTTTTGGGACAGAAGTGCCTTTCTCACAAGGTATCAGACATTAGCACCTGCCAGAGACAAAACTTTCATGTGAGGTGAACAAACGACCATCACCTGCAAAAAATACCATTTATTTCTTAATAAACATGTCACGTGCAATATATCTCATGCAGTGATAGTGGCTCTGAGCAAAGGTCCAGCTAATTAGGCATCTTATTCCAGCAGCAGACTGTGAGGTAAAGGGTGTAAGGACAGGGCAAGCATAGCACAATTCCTCTGTGATATTAACAGCTTAGTAGAGAGCAGACTGTGGTTAAGGGAATTTTTGACTGGCATTTGGATCATTGTGTTTAACAGCTGCAGATGGGCCAAGCCTCCAAGAATTTGGCTAACCCCTTTTGGAATTCTTTTATAATTCTAGTCTTCACAGCATCCTGTGACAAGTGCCATAATTTAATTTTGCATTGTGTGAAAGAAGTGCTTCCTTTTCTTCGTATTAGACCTCCAGCCCAATAGATTGGGTTGTGCTGCCTTTCCCTTGTGACAAGGGGCACAAATAATGGCCTCCTGGCCACATTTCCATGTTGAGTTGTCAGGATCTCTCTCACATCCCTTCTCAGCTGAGGTGGCCAAGAAGAAGGACTCTGCTGCAGTTCTCATCTCTTCTGTGTCTTCATGGACTGCTCTATACCCTCCTTGCTGGATATACTGTGTTTGAGGCAGGGCTCCTAGAAGGAGACATTCTCATTATCTTTGAATTCTGTAGGCTCTTCACTCCTAAGGCTCTTCTTTTGCACTGTTAACACCTGCTGAGGAGTAAGCTGGAATTTTCAGCAAAGTCACTGACTGAGGTTTCCTTCCTGCCTGGTGTTAATTTAGTGCCCCTGATGGTCTTAGTATGGCTTGGGTTGGTGTTTCTCACAGTCCTCACTTTTTATTTGCTGCTGCTGAGTTTCATAGGTTATTTCACCAACCTGCCATTCAGTTTTCTGAGATAACTCTCCACCTGGTTGCAGCTGGATCTTCAAATTGCCCCGGTCTTGAGATGAATGGATTTGCAATGCCTGAGCTCTCACTCAACAAACTCTGCTCTTTCCCATTCTATCACACTTTTAGCTATCCTGCTTTTTGTTATGCTTTCCGTCAATTCGCCTTGCCTGGCTTTCTAGCCCACAGGTTTCTGGATGACCTCTAAAGGCCCTTTTTAAGAATGAATGTAACATTTGCCACCTTCCATTCCTGTGGTGCCTCGCCATTTCAACAGCTGCTGTGGTATTGTACTGAATAGGTCAGCAATTTCAAGTCTGAGTTCCCTCAGAGCTCTTGAGTGAAACCGTCTGGTCCCAGCAATCTGTTAATATCACTTTTACAGTTTTATCCAAAAATCTCTTCTACTGGCACTTGGAGTCTTGGAGAGTTTCTGAGGCTTGTCCCCTGTGCAGCTGGAGTGGGGCACAGCTGGAGTGGAGCACAGCTGGAGTGAGGTCAAGCAGAACTGTCAGGACTGGATGGATGGGTCTGCACAGCCAGAGGCTGAGCCACACAGACCACATGGCCCTTTTGCACCTCAGACAGGGGACAAAGCTGTGGCAGCAGGGTGGGCACCAGGGAGTGCCCAGGTTAGCCCAGCAGCCCCCTTCTTATGTCCTCCAGGGATGACCAAGCCTTTCTTCCTTCACTGTATTTGCATTTGTGGAACTGAATTTACAGATGGCTTCCTCAGCTGATGTAAACTGGTGTTGCTAAATCAAAGCTAATGCAGCGATGCTCCTTTATGATATAAACATTATTAGCAGCACATTAAGGCTCCAACGTCCAGAGCCAGACAATCTCATCCTTTGTTTCTTCAGCCACTGAGGCAGTGAATTTAGATTCATTATTTTTGATGAAGCTTTTCCTGTATCATATGAGGTGCTTTTTTAGTTCTTCTGTCTTACATCCCTTTCCGCTACCCTGGGCAACTGTGTTTTTTTAACAGTCCTAGGTTTATTCTGTGACAAGAAAAATATCTTAGTCAAGAGCTGGAAGCGATTTCCGAAATTCTAGCTAAGTATCTTTTTTTTGCCTAATCTTACTGATCATTTCTTCCCCATTTCCTGGTAAGGTAACAAGATGTTATCATTGGTGAGCTTGTCTACACACTTAATAGGTAGATGGGTATTTAGGACTTCTCACAGCCATTATCTCAAGGCATCTGCTGGATTTCCAAACAGATATGCTCCTGCAAGAAACATCTTGCAAAAACTGAGCTTTAAACCTTCCTGTTCATGCCACATTAAAAAAAAAAAAACAAAAAAAGTCATTAATCATTTGATTTTAGCTGCTTTTTCCTGGTTGCCTAACAATATTACTCGTACATTTGCTGGGATACATTCACACTTTCTGCTCTTTGGACCCAGTGAAAGTAATTGTGCAGTGGTCAGCTAAGTGTGTACATGGGTTTTTCCTGTTCAACTCTTGTTTGGTAGCAGATGATTTTATTGAACATGTAAAATTAGATTTCCAGGAACAGTTATGTGCTCGCCTCTGAAACCCATTTTCCATGAACATTTCTGCTCTCTGCTCATAAAAAGTGAGGACAACAAGAACGAGGACACAGAGCCACCAAACTGACTGCCGTGCTGGACAGATCAGACAGTTATTTTTATGATTATTGCTGGTTTCCCTTTACTGGTATGTCTGAGAAAAACTGGGGTATTTGTCTTAATTTTGGGCTAGGGAGGTTAAAAACTTTTTGCACACTTTAAATTTTGGAAGTGAAAGGGTGTCTCTGTCCCAAAGGGAAGAAAGGCTTCCCTATGGATTAGTTGAGGTAAGATGGTTTTAAAAGGCTACAGTGAAGTCTTTATAATGACTTTGACACAGAAATGTAGCTTTGGTTCTTAATTACTCAGATCTCTATTGCAAATCTCCAAAGTCATTCACGATGAGTCGCAGGCATCCAGAGGATGTGGCCCCATGGGTTGTGTTCCCACAGGAGGGGTGAGGAGCAGAGAGGAGCAGGAGGTCTAACAGGACAAATGACTTCAGGCCACTCAGCCCATCTTGCACGCTGACTGCTGTTGGGAAGGGGATCCCACTCAGCAGCCCAATGTGGGGTGGGAGCTGCGCTCTCCAGAGAAAAGGAGGGAGATGCTGTGCTTCAGCCTGGGAAGACGAACATCAGAGTGGCAGGAGGGAAACAGGAATCCTGGTTCCCCCCTCGTGCCTCTTGTTTGCAGAAAGAGGCTCTTTGGGCAGCTTTGGTGCATTCAGTGCCTGTGTCTCTTCTCTCCCTGGCCACCTGCCATCAGCGGCACAAGAGGTGGGAGGTGCTGGGATGCCCCAGGCAGCAGGAGGGGGGTCCTGTGATGAAGGTGTTGGTGCAACCAGGCTACAAGTTTGTTCGTGCTGCTGGACCTGTGGGAATGGGGGGAAACTGTTTGTCCTGAAAAGGAAGTGAATCATGCTGCTGCACAGAGGCCCACCTTGGCACATTTTGGGGTTAGTCACACACTGCAAAATCCACTTTCTCCCAGCTCCAGGTAGCAGACCCAGGGGTGCAGCAATGCCTGGTTGTTCTTCTGCACAGATTCTGTTTCACAAGTCCATAACCACCCTCCTGGTCTCCAGGTGGATCCACTTCTGTGCATGCAGGACCCTCCTAATTGGATTAAATAACTGGCTTAACACTATAAATGCAATAAAGTCTCTGGCTGCACTCAGCCCTTGAGCCAGCAGGATTAACCAGTTCCTCAGGGCAGGATGTCCCCTTACACCTCGATTCTCCAGGCAGCAGAGCAAGAGCCAGCTACCCCAGCAGCACCTCTCCCACTGGTTTAGCTGGCTGCTAGATTCTACCTGCCATGGATGCCTGCACTGCACGTCACAGCCACGGGGGCAGGCCACAGGTTGGGATTGATTTTGCCTGCTGTGTGTTACTATTTTGGCTTTTCCTGATGTCCAGCACATTTGTCCAGGGCTTAGACTGCTTTGGAGCTGATTGCAGGGAGGCTGATGAACCAGCACATGGCTTCTAACCACCAAGCCTTGCCTGTGAACTGAGCTCGCTTTCACCTGAGTTTGTGATCTCTGAGATCATACTTTCAGGTGCATGTTGTTCGCTGCAGGAGCTAAAAGGGTAAAAGCTTCCAGTGTTACCAGTTTTTTCCCCTGTCAAGCCAGCCGTTACCAGAGCTGATGAGGAAATCACAGCAGCTCCTAATTGCTCTCTACAGAAGACCTTGCATGTCCAGACCCAGTCACTCCCCTGCCTGCTCAAACCCAGTTGCATCATCGAAATAGGACTTGGCTCCAGTGTCAAAGAGGAGACTTCCCTCTCTCTGCAGAGATGGGCTGTGCTCCTCCTGACATCCTCATGTGCCAGTAGCAGGGGCTGTGCTGGAGCAGGAGCCAGGGAGAGCTCCCCAAACTCATCTTTTTACATCTCACCCCTGGGGCCAAGCAGATGCCTGGTCTAGAAAGGACTGCCTTCTGAAAGGATTGGAGATCTTAAAGTTGCCGACAGCTGGGAATTTTGGAGTGGGTTAACCCAGGCAGGTTAGGGGTGCAATTCCAAAGGGCTCCTAAACTGATTTTTAAGCACTTGCAGGAAGCTTTGCTGTTCCCTCATGTGCAGTGAAGGGAAGGGCTGAGTTTTTGGTGCCCAAGCAAAGGGCTCTTTGTGTCCTGGTGGCAGGAGAGGGCTGTGGCAGGGGAATAGGAGAGCTGCCACTGCAGGATGCTGCTCATAGCTGGTGTCTGGCAGGACAAGGTGAGGGATCAGGTGTGACTCTGGCCAGCCAGAGTGGTACAGATTAACTCACTGCCTTTCCCCTGGCTGATAGGCATCACCTCTATCCCAGGAGTGGGAATGCACGTGTACATCCGTGCCTGTGTGCTCGAGCACATGGGTCCATGGAGTGCTTTGAACTCCCTGGGTTGTGTTCAGAGCCTGAGTCAGTGCCATTTCTCGGTACCACACAAAAATTGTATTCCCAGAATTAATGATGGCACTCTCAGGAGCTCTTCCTTTGCCTAAATGACTCGTTGATTATTGCTTATTGTTAGTCCTGCCAGGTAATGAGGGGCTAATAAGGCTTTGCAAGACTCACTAACAACGAGGGGAACTTTTGCTGGGGTGAGTGATGGGAGGGGGAACCACAGGCAGGAAGGATGGGTGCCCTTTGCTGGAGTGTGATGGGCAGCTCTTGGTACCCTGGGGTTCCTGATGCTCTCAGATGGATGAAGGGTAGGAGTGGTGCTGAATTGTGGTGACACAGAGCACAGAAATGCTTGAAGTGGGGTGCTCCATCCCTTTTCCTTGGAGAGTTGAAGGAGGGTGGGAATGGGAGCTTGGAGAAGTTGTTGGTGGGTTTGGACCCTGGCTTTTGGCTGAGCCACCAGCAGTGGTGTGCAGGCATGTGCATGCATGGGTATGAATGAGAGCTTCATTTTTCAGGCGATAAGGAGGAGAATGTCTCATGCTTACCCTCCCACGTCCTGGGAAACAGGTCCCTGCTTCCTCATGCTGATATTTTACTCATGTGAGAAGAGGAAGGTTTCTCTGAGAACTGAAATCCCTGAAGGGATGAAGTTGATACTAAGAGTATTAAAATCTAGCAGGTGGATTTGTGTGCGCTATTATAAAACAAAATGATCCCAGATTTTTAACCATTTAATCTTTGTTGCTTGTTTTTTTACTTCTGTACTGTGATTTTTAAATTTGTGGTGCTGGGAGAAAGGCCTAAATTTTGTTGATCCTGGACTAAGATCAACAGACTTGTGGGCCCTTCCTTCCCATAAAAATTCCCAGATGGAGGTCCCCAAAATCAAACACTGGAAGAAGAGGAAAGGTAATCTGGAAGGCCTCAGAAGCCACTGAGCCTAGTCTAGATGAAGTATTTTAGCTATGAAGAACAACTAAGTGACACAGATGTCCCAGGTTTCTTCCCTCACCCTGTAACTAGGACACGGGCTGGGTGGTGAGGTGCATCCACAAGTCAGATCCCAAATCCATGTGTGAAGAAAAGCAGTTTCCACGCTAGAATATGAGCTGTCATTCATGTAACATGTAGGTCAATGTGGTCACCCAAAGCTCCCACGTACGTGGATTTGGGTGTTTCCACTTGTGATGCTGCCCCAGCCCTCTTCTGGCTGAGGTCTTGTCACAGAATCCCAGATTAAAGGGTGGAAGCATCTTATGAGGTCATCTGAGACATCCCTCTGCTAATGCAGATTTATTCCCTCCTGCCCATTTTCCAGCACTTGGTCCAGTTTATTGTTCAAATGACTCAAGTGTCCACTGCTTCCCTTGAGGGACATTTGGGAGCCTAACAGACCTTGCTGTCAGGATTTTGCTTCCCGTCATATTCCTCCTAAAGCTTCTTCTGCCTAATTTAGTTAGCTACTCCCTCTGCAGAGCAGTGATGAGGAACAGGGCTCTAGGAAGAGGACATTTATGTCTTACTTATTCAGCTAATTCCCGTTATTCTATTTTTGATGGCCCTGACAGTCCTATTCTCCCTGGAGTTTATCACCTCACTCCTCTCCCAGGAGCACTCCAGCGTCACCTGGGATGGGTGGTAAAGTGCCTATGAACTTTGGAGGGGGAAGAAAGGAGCCAATACCTGCACAGATGCAGTTTTCCCCACCTCATTTTCATTCTGAACAAATCCCTTAAGCCTTGGCATGAACATGGTGTGCCTGCAATGATATTTGAAGCTGTAAAATTTGAGTGGAAGTCGGAAAATAACAACTGTCGGTAAAGAATTTTGATGCTCTATTGCAATTAGCTTTAACATTTCCCTTCTCTCCCTTTCATTAGTTACAGCTAAGTGATGGGAAAGAGAGAAAAGGATGCAAAGTTCAGGCTGGAAAAGGAGCCATGAGGAAGTCAGGAAATTAAAAAGGAGTGTAATAATAATAATAATGGGGTTTCCCAAACAATATGAACTTGGAGTTATTCCACAGCCCAAGTACTACATGTTATAACAAGAGCTTCTATCTGATCCTGGTTTTTGCAGGATGAGATCCTTCTGTAGCCAGGGCACTCAGTTTAAAGGGAATGGGAATGTTACTTCTTCCCTGGGGGACATTTTCCATTGTCGAGGTGGTGGAAAAGGCCTCCATGTAGATAGATGACAGTCATGTCCCTGATGTGTAGAAGTTTAACTTTGCTAAATGACAAATTAATATGAATTCACACTCTGATCCCTCCTGCTCGGTCCATGCCCTCTCTCTGCCAGCAGTTCACCACCACTCCTCTTTCCAAAGGTAACTCCCCAAACCCTCTGGGGCACCAACCCAATACTTTTGGCGAGCATGGAGGAATAAAAGGTCTAAATTGTCTCAGCTTACTAAAACTCTCACCAAAAAAAAAAAAAAAAAACAACCAAAATACAGATTTATTTTTCTTTTTGTAAACCAGGTCATTTTTCAAAGTTATATTAGCACAGAGAGAGGCAGAGATGGTCACAGCTGGATGGAGGGAGTTGCATGTACAGCAGAGAGAAGAGCAGGAGGGCACATTTAAGTGAAATCTGCTTCCCCAGGAATTGTAATACAGAAATATAGCCAGAGTTGATGTTGCCAGGTCAGTTTTAGCTTTGGGGGATTTTTTGTGGCTTCTAGGTATTTGATATACTGTGGCATATTGACAGTAGTCATTTCAGCATACAGAGCATCCTGGTACAGCTCAGTATCCACCCTTGACTTATTTTCTAGGCTGCAGGGTTAGAGGAGGAGGGATGCTCTTGGAAAGGCTTCAGGGAAGGCAGTGAAGAGAGGGGATGAGGTTACACTGTGCCGGGTCTGTCACGACTGAACAGTCACAGCTCCACGTTCCTGATTACGCCAGTTGCACTAAATACAGTAATTAAGGAAGAAGCTTGTGTGAAAGGCTTTAGTTATTGGCTTCGTACATCACCAGCCTTTTTTTTTGTGTTTCCTTTTGTTCCTTTTGTCTGCATGCACCACAAGTTTTCTGTGTTCCTCCACCTGTGCTTTGTAGGTCTCTGCCACTTTGTAGCCAAAGGAACAGAGAAAGGTGAATGTAAAAGGCAAGCTTTTACGGGGAGGGAGGGCTTGGGGGAGTTTTCAGCACAGATTTGGACTGTTTCAGACCTGCAATAAAGCAGGTTTCTGTCCATCTGGTCCTGCTTTATGGGACCATGTGACCTCACCATCTCTATTCCAGCCTCACTTTTATGTGACCCTGCAGTCGTGCATGTTGTCCTCCCTACAAATCCTAGTAAATTCTTTATTGTGTCTCTCTTTTTTTTTTTTTAATGTTATTTTCTCACCTTGTCTTTCTTTCCTTTTCATCTAAGGAAAAAAAAAAAAAAAGTTTAGCAAAAAGGAAACAAAGTGTTGCTTGCTCCCTGGAGGATATTTTATATAGTCAAAGTGGAGGAAAAGACCTACACATAGAGGACAGTCATGTCCCTGATGTGAAGAGGTTTAAGAGTAACATTCTGTAAAATGTCCCTTTGGGGCTTTTTGCTAAATATATCCTAGCCTAGTTTTGTCCCAGAAGTTTTCAACAAGAAAAAATTTCATTTTCTATGTACCTGTGCATATGCCCACAAGGAAACTAATCCTTTCTAACACACCACACCAAAGTCATTAGCTAAACAATCTTTGCAGCACAGCCTGGTGAATAGAACTGGAACCACTGTTCTCCAGAACAGACTTGAGCGAAAAGAAAAAAAATTATGCATGACCTGTCTTGGATCAGACTGTGAGGAATGAAGCAGGATCTGATTGATGTAAGCTCCACGTGAGAGCTGGTGAATATGTATTAGTTCAGTGCATTACCCTGTTCGTGGTTCTGAGCTCCCCTTTGTCATTACTGCAGGCTTGAAGGAGGTTTGTGATTAGAGCTTTCGTTAGGCTCCTTGGAGAGATTTCCTAAAGTACACATGCAAATGGCTTTCTCTTCAGCTTTTCAAGGTCACCTGCACAAACCTTCACCTCACCTTTCCCAGCCTGGTGTTGTCAGCTTGGTGTGGGCAGCACTTTGGGAGCCAGGGAAGGTGTGACACCCCTGTCTGGAGCCACATGAGAGGCTGGACCCAACTTAGCAGCTCTGTCCCAAACCCACAGGTACCCCTGGGATGGTGGCACCTCAGGACCTGTGCTGAATACACCAGCGCTGGAACTTTCCTGCCAATCTCAGCAGCCGCAATGAAATCCTGAATGATGCTGCAGGCATCAACCCCCCACACTCCACTTCTCTCACTCCCAACCAAAACAGTCTTTCACTTTACTTCGGGCTGCCAGCAAATGGCTGTGGTAGAGCAGTGTACCTGTGACTGCTTCCCACTTCTTGGCTCATGGGTGGGCACTGGAGAACAGTGAGATGGGGCTTCCTGGGTGGTCAGGTGCCAGCACGTCCCCCAGCTCCTCAGGGCTCCGAGGAAACACAGCAGGGAACAGGTGCTCCACAACAGGCAGAGGGGGCCTTTCCCCAGGAAAACGGGATGCTGGTGGAGAGGGAGACAGCCTTGCTGCCCTCCCTGGGCATGCCATTGCCAGGGACAGCACCAGAAGGAAATGCTCACAACAAAACCCCTCTACCCAACAAAAAATCAAAAAAATCAAGCCTCTGCCATAGCTCTGAACCAGAACACAGATGTGGCATGTGGATGTTTTGTGCCCTTCAGAAAGCATTTATTAATGGTATGAGATACACAGGCTTGTGCAGGAGCTGGTTTCTTTGGGAATGGGCAGCAGGCTTGGAGAACTTGGCATGGTCTCCCCGGAGTGGGAAGAGCATGGCTCCCCGGGGGCTTCCTGAGGAGAGGATATGGGCTCTGCCATTCCCACCTTGGAGCTCCTTCCCCAGCAGATTCCTTCTGCTGTCAGGGGGTGATTAGTCAGGCTTAGCAATAACAGTACCCTGTTGAAGGAATGAGCTTGTTTTCCATTTTGTTTGTTGTTGCACCTGTGATGACAAAAAAAAATCACTGTATTGAGCACCTCAAATAACGCGCATTTCTCCAGAACACACCATCACTTCTGGGAAAACAATAATACAAATTACAGGGGCCTTTCGGGACAGCAAGGGCAGCACAAAGAACCCTCCGTGCTGGTCTGCTGGTGGGTGTAGATGCCTGGCATTGCAAGGGGGAGGCACAAATGACTGTGGAGACCCAGATGTGGCAGACCCTGCAGAGCCACATCTGCAGCAGAAGGACAGCAGTCGAGAAACAAGAGGTTTTGTCCCTGTTTGACTCTGGATCCTGGTAGCATTTCCCTTGCCAGCTCAGAGAGTAACACAGCTCCCTGCTGACTCACAGATTTCCATTCTCTCCCCCCTTTCCCATCCTTCTCCTCCAGGGAAGGGTCTCTCCCCAGTTTTTCCCCGGAATTGATCACTCACATCATTAACCTTGTTTTCAGCTGCCCCTGATCCTCCTGCAGTATTTTGAGGGAGTTGTACTCCTCCACACCCTCCTGGCAGATTTTGCCTGATGGGCTCACCCTATCCCTTTTTCCCCGCAGTATCCTCAATGTTGTATCATATGAATCTAGATATCTGAGTTGCTTGATCTGACTCAGGCACTGGAGAGAAATAAGATGTTCCTTGTGATCTCTAAAAATCTCTCTCTCAAGTTAATACTGTTACCTACAGGACTTCTACCAGTTAGGTCCAGCCAAAACTCAGGAAACTTTTCTGTTTGTTTTCCCAGCCTTCACCGTGTGACCACGGAGCATGTATTATCCAGGTCCTTTCCTCAGAATGTTTTTATTACTGAGGAATTTGCACAAATATTTTGTGCTGCATTAGTGCCAGACTAGTGATCCTTTCTGAGGAAAGTCAATTTGATTGTATGAACTGATTGAGCTGGACAGGTCAGCCAAGAAAGGTGAGCAGGCTCTTGGTGAATGTGTTTCTCATATTGTTTTGGCTCAGCCAGAAGCCCTGAACACAATGACTCACAGAAAAGGAGGAAACAAACCCAACTTTGTGGTGACCCTTTCAGCTTGTGGACTGCCTGGAGATCAGCTAAGAACACTATTTTATCTGCACTCACCATAAAAGCAGGATCAGAGCAAAAAAACAGGTCCTTTCTTTCTTCCATCACTGCTTATTTCCTTCCTGAAGCGATAATCCTCGGAGCCATCACAACTGGTTGCTATGGAAGTGACGGAAAGCACAAAAGCACAAAGAGAAGATTATGGTTTCAGGTGAGAAAACAGCAATGGGCACAGACAAGATCCTAAAATCTAGTTTGTCTCTGGGGAGCAACAGTGTAGAGAGGCATTAGAGGACCCTCTCTGCTTTGTTTGCCTTATTTATGTGTTAGCTCCAGCTCCAAAAGAGCAAAGTAGCGGATTAGAGCTAAAGAAGTCACACATAAGTAAATAGAGAGGGGGCTGGAAGGGCTGAGGGGAGGGCTCTGTGGGGAAGCTCTCTGCAATGCAGAAGCACCCTGGAAATCTGGACTCCTTTCTCTCACAGTCAGATCTCACAAAAACCAATCAGAAACTCTCTCAATCCAGCAGCCGAAGCTAGATCTGGGTTTTTTTTGCAGAACTCCTGCAAATGTTGCAATGACAGATATCCATTGATATGTCCTTTGTCACCAAAAAAAAGGATCAAAAAAATCGTGAGATCATAGAATATCCTGAGTTGGAAGGGACCCACAAGAGTCATTGAAGTCCAACCAAAAGGAGGTGGCTTTACTGAAGGAGTACACTTTATTCAGCCCAGGGATGTTCTTGAGAAAGATCCCCAAAGAGTAGTTAAGTGAGGGTGGGGGATGCCCTTACCAAGGCCACAAGCAGAGCAGCAGCCCCAGAGCCCAGATCTGTGGCAGTCAAGGAGTTTGGGACAGGGATGGCAATTGGAAAGGCAAGCACAGTCAGCTGCTCGAAGAGCTTCATTTCTTTCCTCTCAGTTCAATCCAGCCTTGCCAGGGCACTGCTGTGAGTTGTGGCAGTTTGATGAAAGGCTGCACAAGCACACAGTCCTGCTCAGCAAATATCTCCCTCAGACAGAGCTTGTGCTCCCACCACGGCAGTACCTGAGGAGCAAAGTGGTGCTTTGCACGAGGAGAGGTGCAGGCAGCAGGGCCAAAGAGGCTGGAGCCCTATCTGTGCTCTCACCTCGTGTGGTTAAGCCCAGGTCAGAGGGTAAAGCCCCAGAGATTATGGTAGAAGTGTTTTACGAGAACTCGGGTCATCCTTCCTCCTCCCCACATCTTCATCCAGGGCCTGTAACACTGCACCCGTGTCTAGGTGGAGAATATAGCACTCTTGGGCTAGATGGGGTCCTGAAAATATATTTAAAAAAAAAAANTGTGCTAGAAATAACTGTGCTTATGCAGAGCTGTCAAAAACAGGCTGTCGCCGGTGCCGCTCGGACGGGAGCGCAGCCAGGGCCGCGCTGCCCGGCGAGAGGAACAGGCCGTGGCGGAGCTCTGCCTTTGTCCCCACACCGAGGAGGATGCACTAGATTAAAAGCCAAGGAGGTGTTTTTTGCTGCGTGCAGAGGAATTTCCCCACTTGGCAGGTCAGGAGGATCGCAGCCCTCCCAGCTCCGGCCTCAGCCGCGTGCGGGCCGGAGGTGGGCGAGGGCGGCCGAGCGCCCACTGCTGAGCCACAGCAGAGAGGTAACCCCAGATGAGCCCTGCGGGGGACATTTGGCAGAGAAACCCTCAGTGGATTTTTCCACTTACACAGACTGCGTTTAATTAGGCCGGACAATTTTAGGAACTCTCAGAGGTTGGCTGGCAGCTTTCTTTGGCCAGCAGCAGTAGGGCCTATCTTGTGAAATACCTGGTCAGAAAAGGCAGCTACGGGGTCTGAGGTGCTAAGCTGAAAGCTGAAAGGGGGGAAAAGAAACAGCAGCCTTGTAGAAATTTGAGTCATGACATGGTTAATTACACAGACCCAATAAAATAGTTAACACTACAGTTGTGAAATAGATACAATGAATAAGGATGTTTGACATTGATGTAATTGCAGGAATGTGAAGGCTGATAGACCATAGCAGTTCATACGTACAGTTTCAGGCAAAAAAGTGAGACTTTTTTCATCTTCCAGGTCTTACAAAAAAGAACCCTCAGAGAGAGCAAAGATGACTGTGACTATATCCCAGGGTACAGGCTGTTCCTTATTTCCCAGTGCTGACATACAGTCGTGACAAGGAATTATATATTGCATTCATCACGCCTGCTCTCCAGGCATGATCCCCAAATAATTAATCCTTTTAGCTTGCAGTAGCTGCCATCTGGCCAGTTTCCAATCAGCCTGGCTGGTTTTACTACGGAGTTGCCAGTTTCCTGTGCTCATGTGGGCATGGATTGCAGTTTGCTTGCCTCAGGTGCCTGAGATTTGTATTTTTTAAATTGTAAGTTTTAGATATGCCATGTGCTGCCCCAACAAGGAGAACACACCAGCCTTTGCCTCAAAGCACTTTATGTCCAGAGGGAGAAAGAGGGGGAGTTGTTGTACATAATACACAAAGCAAGACTCAAGCAGACCTTTTTTGTTTGTTTTGTGTTGAAAAACTGACTCTGAATAAAAGGCTCAAATAAAATCCAGCTGTTTTTTTTTTCTCAATCCTCTTGGTCCTACAGTGCAAACATGGCAAAGAAATTAGAAAAGGGGAGAAAATTATTTTGACACTACAAGTCTGGAGAAGGGGTGATGAAAACAAATTCAGTTTAAAAGAAGCAAAGCTGTCTTTGCTCCAACCTGGTGTCTGATGTGCCTCAGGTGTGGTGGGCAACCCTGAGGGTGGAACTGATGTTCTGAAGCAGCTGTCCCACAATGGGGACATCTGGAACTTCTGGGAAGAGGATCTTGAGAATCATGCTCAGACCCCACACAGCAGAGGATCCCCTCAGGGCTTTGCAGGGACCTGTGATGAAGCTCTAACACCCATAAAGAATGAATGCCTGTATGTTTCTGAAAATAATCTGGTTTATGGGAAGTTCATTGTTTTTCTTTCATTGTTTCTGTAAGATCCATACTCTCCCTCTTTGCTCTGCCACTGGTCCTGGGTCAGGCAGAAAGTGGAGGTGACCTTGGCTCTCAAGCTGCTCCCTGCTGTGGTCAGTGTGGAGTCACATTTGCTTGCTGTTTTAGAAGAACTCCACAGCAGACCTAGAAGGTCTAGAATGCTCTGTGGATATTTCCAGGCTTGAGCTATCAAACTGCTTGGATCCAAGGGAATTTGGCTAGCTGTCCAGATGACTATCTGCCCAGTGGTGGCATCTACTGTGCTTAAACCAAAATCCTGGTTAAAGGGTATTGAAGGAATGTAAAAGAGAAGGAGTTATGGAGAAATGTTTCTGAAAATCTCAGGATTGGAGAAAAAAAAACATAAAAATGCAGCTGAATATTTTGTGAATGTACCCCAAGTGAGTATCCTCCAGCCTCCATGACTGGAAAACATGCTGTGGTTCTCCATGGTGCAGTTCTTTTCCATAAAGGGAGTTTTGATATGAAAATTAAGACTCGGTAGAGACCATTTGGGTGACAAGTGAAAATGGGTGTATTTTCATAGCTGTTTTTCTGTCTCAGACTAAAATTAGAATCTTACTTCCTTAGGCCACCTGGCCAGTGGTGAGAACCTAGGTACTGCTGGATAAATCAGGTTCCTGGTGACACCTGAAGAAGCCATGGTCATCAGCACAGACTCTCTTAGGGTAGGGCTGCTGTGGAGGATTTCATTAGGTAATTCTGCTGTGATATAAGTCAAAAAAGAAATTTTAGCCTGCTGTCTCTGGGGTACTTTATCCCTCTGCATGGGAAACAGAAAAACACCCAAAGCTTTGCTCTTCATCGCATTTTTATGATCACAGTCTCCTAACAGCGTTAATTCCCATGGGAGGAGATCAGCAAGCATTTTTGCAGGTTTGAGTGACTGGGAGAGAGCAGCTATATCAGAATTCAGATTAACAGCTGCTCTACCAAGGTAAGCCCCTCCCTGAAGTTCACTTACAATTGGAATAGTTGAGGTAGGTGGATAAAGCCTCCAGATACAGTAGCCTTCCTTTTTTTCCCTGAAACTTTTTGTATTTCCATTGAAAAACCCAAAACTTTTAACTTTTTAAACTTCTCAGTGGCCACCAGCCCATTACCTGAATCTGTATCAAAGCTGTTCAACCTAAAATGTCTCAGAAACCAACTTGTGATGCTCATGGGCTTCCTTTGAAAAGAAACAATGAAAGATTATTCCCCTTACACACAAACACTTGCACATTAGCATGTGGAATTCCTGGTTGCTAAATCCCAAATTACATAGCAGCACTTTATAGGTATCAGATGAACTGTTATATAGCTGGATAAAAACATTTGTCAGCTCGGGAACTCTGTTGGAGTTGGGTGGATGTTGAATATCCTTGGTCTGAGCTGGCTACAACAGTCTTCTGTGAAAGAGATCCCTTATTTTTAAGGTTATAAAGGGAAAGGAATTAAAAACTATGAACATGTTAACACCAGAAGAGCAATACATTCTTCCAAACAGAGACATGAACTGGTCAGATCAGCACTGCCATTAACTCTTTTCTCCTTTTAATTTTCAGGTTTGTGTTTGGTGAATCCTGTGCTGTCAAGAGAAGTTTGGAAAACAGCCTTAGGACCCAGGACTGTAGAAAGCAGCTCACAGGCAGAACAGAGCTGCCACCCAGACCCTGGGGATGGCCAGGCTTCCTTTTCCAGCTTTCCCATCCTTCAACCCAACATCTGATTTGTCTGCTTTCCTCCTACGGAAAACTTTATTTTGTAGTTAGAATAAGCCTCAAGGGTTAATTCTTTCTTGTTTTCATGATTCATCTCCCAAATGTGGGTGTATTACTTTGTTTTCCCTGGATCGGATACTCCTTTCTTTTTTCCCCAAGCAGAGCTTTGCTGTCATTTCAGTCTCCACTGCCACGGCTCTCACAGCATGTTTGTTCACCTAAAAGTAAATGCTCTTTAAGGAGCAGAAATCCTTTTTCAAGAAAACAAAAGAACAAAGAAATAGCGTTTTACAGAAGTGAAGGTAAATTATATTTACAAAAAGGGCCTTGCAGCCCAGGACTTTTTTTGTTCCTGTTGTAATATCAGTTGGAAACAACTTTATGCTCTTACAGCTTTAGCAAGCACCTTCAAATATCTCAGTGGCTTGTCAGCCTACTTTGGTGTTACAGTTTTCTTCAAAACTACTGATTTTTCTGGTAGAAAGAAGCATCGCAAGGTGCAAACCCAGCACAGCCAGAGGAGCAGGTGAGAATAGAGCTTTCACAAATTAAGGCTTATGAACACCCAGGCTGTGAGAGAAGGGAAAAAAAAATAAAGAGAAGTTTTGGGATGGTTTACAGTATATAAAGAGATCTCCATCTCTGTCTGAAGGTAAATGGGTCACTGCTGGATGAGGAATTTGGCTGCATTTTCGCACTGTCTGACAATTGGGAAAGTACTGTGTGCCACCCCCTCACCTTCCCAGACCTGCTCTTCTGTAAAACATATAAATGTAGGGGTGAGAAGGGGAGGTTTTCAAACCTTCTCCTTCTCCTTTTTTGGGCAATCTTTGACAGTAATCTCAAGCATGAGCTCCCTTCTTTCCTGAGAAGCCCCATGGAAAGCCGAACTCGTGCTTCGGAAGGAGGGGGAGCTGGAACCTCTTAGCAGCAGATGAGCTGCTTTATGTTTTGCACTAAGTAATGAAGGGATATAAACAAATTAGCAACGCTGTCCGGGGCTTTCGTGTGCGTTTCGGCCGGGGCTGGATTCTCCACATAAGGACAAGCACAGGCGGAATACCCAGGCAGCAGCAGGAGCAGACAGTCTCAAATCTGTGAGAGAGGGTGTGGAGCACTGAGGCCATGGGAGCAGCCGGAAAAAGCACTAAGGAAACACTGAGGCTGGCGTGGACATACGGATTAACCAGCCAGGAGCAGAGTGTGTGTCCAGGGCTACAACCCTGGTGCGGGGTAGCTGCAAAAATTAACTGAAGTGCCGAGTGATTAATGGGGAATGGTCAGATAACAGCCTGGGAATATTTATATAACTGACAATCCCTTGTAAATAACTCCCATTATCCTCAAATACTAAACTACCTTCCTTCAAGCCTAATTGAACGGACACTTAAGATGTTTAATTTAGTGTTTTCTCCATATGACCACGGGATATTTTCACCCTCTCATTCTCTGGGGGGAGGAAACTGAATCAGCATCTTCCCTTTCTCCAGAGCAGTTCCTCCCGTTTATAAAGTGTCTGGAGGCCACGAGGAGTTTTCCCCGCAAAAATGAGAGAGCTGTTGCTACAACAAACAACTTGTTCCCTTTTTGCCTGCTTAGGCCCTCGGATACACTTTGAATATGAAAGCATGTGGTGGTGGTGATGATGCAAGAGGTCACTAATAACGCTCATACCCATTAATTACAAAAGTATAAATAACATGTAAATAATACGTCCTTGATCTGGTCGCCGAACTGCAATAAAGAAAAAATAACAAGAGCAAAACTCTGGTGTGAAATGTTTCAGGGTTTGGTTTTATTTTCCTCCAGTGTGACCCCTTCACACACACACTACCTTGTTCTGAGCCAGCAAAGGGCAAGCTCAGACCAGACTTTGTTTCGTCTTCAGAGCAAAGTTTTCTCTGCATCTTTCCTATTTAAAATGTGCATAGTATGAAACTACAGCTCTATTCTAAAATTAACACACTCCCTAACTTTTAAAATATCAATATCTTTCAAAATGTTTTTCTCCCTCTATCATCTTTAAATGTAATTTGTCAACCAGAGTCAAGTTTGTAAGTATTTAAACACATAAATAATACTTATCTCTCCCATCTCTGCTTTTATTATTTGTCATGTTCAAAAAACATTTTGTTCGGTTCTGACTCTTTGTTGCTCAAGTTCTTTTAAGTAGATGTGGTGGATTACTCCCAGTACAGAGTGCCCCTTGGTAGGAAATGAAACAGGAGGTCTGGCCTTGCCTTCCCTACATCAAATTATTTCACTCCAAGACCTGACCTTATATTCCAGTGTGTGGAACCCATCTGATGCAAGAAAAAGAGAAGGGGAAAAATAAAGTTAGGGCTTTTTTTTATTATTATTATTTTTCTCCATGAAAAACTCTTGAAAATAATATATTGGATGCTTTGAGGGTTTTCAATCAAACATAGAAGATCATACCCTGAATGTTGACCTTTCAGGAAAGTGTTGGTAATAATAAAGCACTTGTTGCACAACTGACTTTTTGGGACAAAAGAAGTGTTTGGTTTAGTTTGTGCTTTTTTTTTTTAATCCAGTTGTAGAAAGTATGGAGGTTTGATGACCAGTTATAATCATGACTTTTTTTTTAAATTTCTATCAAGGCAACAGCAACCAGATCAGTGTTTTGCAGGCCACAAATTCCATTATTGCTCCCAGCCTCAGGCCTTGAACAACAGCTGCAAAGTGGAAGTTCCAGAGGAAGGTGCTGACTCTGTTGCAGGCAGATCAGAGGGTCCCAGGTTGAGAGAGCATTTGAGTGGTGGGCTGTCCTTCGCCAGACACTGGGGAGAAGTGAATTGATTGCAGTGACTAGAATTGTGGGTCTTGTAGAGAGATTAGGAATCCTCTGAAGCTTGGGAAGGTGCAGGAGCCCAGTGCTGACACTTCGGAAGTTTGTGGGCATTGGGCTGCCTCCGTCTTGCAGAATTTCCCACTCCACCAGTGCAAGAGTGCAAAGGGGAGCTAGAGGAAAACAAATGGAGGTGCAGACGAGAGGGAGTGGAAGCCAGGATCTGTGTCAGACTGGCAGGAGCAAGGCCAGACGTGGTAAGAAGTGGGTGCTCCGTAAATTCCCCGTACATGTGCTTTAGGTGGGTTAATAGCTTGACTCAGCACAGAGGACAGACAGATTTCCTTCTCTAGCACAGCTTATGAGCACAGACCAAGCTTTTGATTCACACTTTGAGTGGGTTAGTTTCACAAGTCTTCTAGTGAACCTTTGAAATTGGATAAGAGCAAAACCATAGTAAAAAAGTGCTTCTTGCATTTCTGAGCACATAACTGCTGCTGTTTCATTATGATCTAATGTTTCATTGACCAAACCTTGGCTTGGGAAATAGCAGAGAAACTCGGTAAAATGTGATCCCTGAATGACTGATATGTTGGGAAGAGAAAAAAAGCAAGAACTGTGAAGCAAAAAACCTGGTATTTTTATAATTAAAGTGTGACCTTTTCCCTTTTAATTTATGACTGCTCTGAACCTGAAACTACCAAAAACTAAACAGTAGCAAGCATGGTGCTTGGGTGCCCCAGGAATGGAAATGTGATACCAAATCCCTCATCCCAGGCTGATTTAGTCCAGACTCTAAATCTGGACTCTTCATAGGTGGGATATTATTGGCCACCTCCCAGGCAACCCTTGAGGATGCTGAGAACAGAGCAGATGAGCTGCATGGGTCACTCGGATGTGGCCCATCCACAATGGGTGGATGTGGCACAAAGGACTGTCCAAACTTCAGCACAACTCAAACTTTTTCTGCTTCTGAGTTGTTTGTGGCGTTGGCCTATTTTGCAATGGGGATTGTCACCAGATACCCCAGTAGGGACATCTTAAATGCAGTCTAGAAAACCTACCCACTGCACCTCTGGCTTTTTAAACAACAGAAAGCTGAAACTCTCTGCAAAGGGCAAATGAGGACAGAGGAGCTGGAACGTGGCTGCTCCTTGATGCCATTTTCCTGCTAAATGCCCCTGCCTCTGGAAAACCAGTAGCTGCCTCTGTGAGTGAGGTACACATTCCTTTAGATAAGCTGAGAAAATAATCTTCCTGAAACCTGGCCAAACATGTTACAACTACTGCCTTGGTTGGTGTTTTAAAAGCTACCTGTGTTTAAAACTTTCATGCAATTCCCTCACAGAGAAAGAGCTACCTGCAGCTGTGCCACCCAGGAGAGGGGAGCTGCAGGATTAAAACAAAAGCTACATGAATTTCCAGCCCTCGTGTCCACGACTGGGAAGTATAGAAATTTGATAGCACACACCTCAAGAGCTCAGAAACTGGACGGCAAGGAGATGATCTGGTGTTTGCCATCTTCTAACATTTCTTAGCTCTTAAACCAACAAGGAGTCTTGTTTATGATTTTTGCAGAGCTGCCCAGCTGTTTTAAACTCCGTGACGAGCTTTAGAAAGCGGTGGAACCCGCCAACAAACTTCACACATATCTGAAGAAATAATGAAATAAATCGAGAGCACGCTCCTAATGCCCAAGTTGAGGCAAAATAATGTTTAAAAAAGAAAAAAAAAGAAAGTATGCAAGACTGAAGTAATGGGTGCAGGAATCCTGTTGTTGTTTTTTTGTTCCTACGCACATGCCTTTGGTGTGAGGTAGTGTTTGTACTTCGCTCACGGTGGCTGAGAACGTCACTGTCTGGCACCGTGCAGGTAATGAATTCAGGGCAGCTTACAGGTGGTGGCACAAGGCTGCACTTGTTTTTCTTCCCTTTTTGATTAAGCATGTTCATTCTGCCACCAAGGTCATGGTGTGTGAGAGAGGGAGAAAAATTGAAGGGGGAAAGGACAGGCAGTGAGAGCTGGGAAATGAGTTCTAGAAACTGTGCAGCACAGTGCCTGCTGGAGGAGCTGACTTGGTACCTGGGGAACTCAGGAGCCCTCTCACTCAGGGAGCCCTCCCTGCCAAAAGCCAGGTGCTCTCAGGCCTTGGAGGATGGAGGCTTTCAGGGTGGTGTGGGGAAGAGCCAGGAATGTAGGTACATGGTGCAGCCATGGGCTGGGCACCACTTGTGTTTCCTGGCTGCTCTTCGCATTCAAAATTGAGGTAACAGATCACAGAGTATTCTGAGTTGGAAGGGATCACAAGGATCAACAAGTCCCAGTGGTAAATGAATGGCCCATATGGGGATCAAAGCCGCGTGAAGCTCATCAGAACTAGCCCAGGTGGGGGTGCAGAGCTGGGGTCAGTGACAGTGCTATTGCCCCCACCCCGTCTACAGCCCTCACGTGTGACTCCCCGTGACACAGGGCTTCATACTTTTAGTGTCCAAAACATGTAGACTGTATGTAGAGTTTTCCACTTTTTTTTTTTTCCCAAACATAAATCTATTTTCTTAATAGATACTCTAGTGGAATCTGGAAGGTGATTCTTACTGAGATTTGTGTCTATGGTTCATCTGGGGGGAAAGGGAGGAAATATTGCTCGAAGACCGGGAAAAAGGCACTCTACTTCTTCTCTAGATCCTGACCAAATCCAGAAAGTTTCCTTTAATCCAAAAAGTGCTCATGATTCCACAGTAGTTTTCTTGTTAGCAAATGGCTTGCTTCCTGCATGGGTTTTGTTGTACTGAATTTACTTGTTTAAAGAATACAGTCCATGAAAGAAAAACAGGAAACTGAGGACACTTTACTATTAAAGAAATGCCACCTAACTGAAAGGGAAGTCATCTTCAGTCAGGCTAAACTTTATTATACTTTAATTAACACAGTCAAATGTAATTCTAAACTGGCCCATGTGGGAAGGATTCAGCTCCTTTTTTGCTGCTGTTGGAGCCCTTGGGAGCAGTCTCAAGCTAAGTTCCTTGAAGGTTTTTTTGCAGGCTGACTGCTAACAAAATGTAAAGAGGAACCTGGAACATTGCTGATAATGTCGAAGTAAAACAGAAAAGTGTTTAATAAGCAAAAAGAAAAAAGTTAACCTTTCAGGGCTACGTGTAAAATCATAAAAATATGATTCCTTTAGTCAAGTCTCAACACTATCTTAATTTTTCTGCCACTTTTTTTTTTTTTCATGGCTAGGCCTCACAGAGTCACCTGGAAACATTAGACATGATTTGTACACAAATAAATAAGAAATTATTGGCCATGGGAACCACTAAATAGTCCCTAGACAGCCCTTCCCCTCCTTACATTTCTCCTCAACGAATCCATGCTCTGGCAGAAGAAAATAGCTCAGGAGCCAAAAATGCTCTGAGCTTCCAGAAAGGCAGGAGAAAAAGAGCTTCAGTCCCAATGGGGATCCTAGGAGGTGGATAATGCTCCATGCTACAGGAAAAGGAAGGAGCCCTATCCTCTCTCTAGTCTCACCTTCAGGGTAGCAGCAGGGCTTTCTTCCTTTATTCTACATCCAATAACCTTGAGCAGCTTGACCTTGAGCATAGAAGCAAGAGAAAAAAACATGGAAATATGCATGTCTTCCAGCCCCACATTCTCTCTTTATCTGTACTCCCTCATATGAGGAAGTGGGGCAGGGAAGGGTCTTGGAAAGAAAGGTGTTTTCCAGGCTGTTGTAGCCAGTCATCAGAAACATGTGATCATTGAAACTGCAAACATCAGGTGCTCACAAATACAATCAGTGAATGGTAATTACCTTTCTTTGGTTGAAGCCTGGAGGGACGCTAACAAATTTATGTCCAGGAGAGATTTTATAAAGCACAGATCATTTGTGTACAACATGCTGGAGATTTAGGGTCTTGACTTTTTATGAGATTTGCAATACTTGCTGGTTTTAGTCACTGAAATGAGAGAAGCCTGCTCTGCTACTGTCAGTATTTCTGCTTCCTCTTTATTCAAAACTAAAGATGTGTGGAGGAGAAAAAAAAGAGATTAAAGGTGAAACAACACAGGGCAGGATGAGAGAGGATCATTAAAGTTTTGGGTGTAGTTTCAGGTTGTTTTTTATTTTATCTGAACCAGTTGTCCCACCCCTAATTACAACAGTATTAACACATTCCTGGGTGTGGTCACTTGAAATTCTTAAGTGGGCAAAAATTTTCAGCTCTGTAATATGCTTAAGGTGTGTATCAGCAGACCACTTTAAATGGCCTGGTGTGGGCCTGCAGGCTTCTTCACCAACCTGTGACCCTGTGTTTGTTGTAGTTTTGGCACAGAAATGGTCACGTCATTGCTTTTTGCTGAGCCCCGGCCTTAGTCAGCACCTCAGCGGGCCCTGTTCTCCCAGCCACAGCTCAGATGCTCAGATAAAGCTCTCCAGCTCCAACACAGTCCTACAGAAGGAGCAAAGGGATCACAGCAGCTCCCACTGCATTTCCACTGGGAGTCTGCAGGGCTTGTTTTATTTCAGGTTGCACTGCTGGTGGTGTTTTCCATCTCCTCGCTGGTGGGTTTTTCTCAAGCCAGGTAAAAATGTCAGTTCACAGGGTGCAGTGAGGCTCGCTGGCTCAGCAGGGGCTTTTATCTCGTGTCTTGGGACCTGTTGTAAATCACAGTGCGTGTGAGACAGCAGTTACAGTGCAGTAGTGCACAGAGCCTACTCTGGGCAATTTGGGAGCTTGTTAGCCATCAACAGACTAATCCAAAACACAGAGATTCTGCCTCTTCTGACTCCATGAAGGGCAGGAAAATTTGGAAAACTTTCCCAAAAAGCCCAGATAACCTGCTGCCTTTAAAATTCCTGTTGTTAGCAACTATATGGATATTTCAAACTTTAAAAATACAGTCATTCAGTGGAACTGGACTGAAAGTTAAGAACAACTGATGCATCATCCAACAGCACAAGCTACGTTGCTGGTTCTTATTGGATGCATACAGGAAGCCTCAAAAATTCAGATTCTGCTTTTGTTCTGCTGAGCATCCCAAACTTAGGTTGGATATTATGAAAAACTTCACCATGAAAAGGACACTCAAACATTGGAGAGTGTTGCCCAAGGTGATAGTGGAGTCACCATCTCTGAAGGTATTTAAAAGATGTGTAGGTGTAGAATTTGGTTTAGTGGTGGCCTTGGCAGTGCTGGGTTAAAGGTTGCGTTCAATGATCTTAAAGGACTTTTCCAACCTAAACAATTCTATCATTTTATGATTCTGTATTGCAGTGCTGTGTGGGAAGCCTCTGGGGGAGCTCCAGGTTGTCAGAGGTGTAGCTGTGTCAACACAATGTGAATATTAGGGCAAACCCTCAGTACTAAAACAGCCATTTACACCCTCAAAGTGAAGCCCAGCTGCACAGCTCGGGTCTGAGTTGAGCTCATGCAGTTTGAGTAGAATCCCAAACAGCTTTGCAGCTAAAAGCCCGGAGGCTGAGCAGACTTGAACTGGGGCTCAGTTCCATGTTCAGAGGGGCAGGGATGAAATCCCACCCTCGTGACTGAGATACACTCGTGGCAGAGGGGATGGGAACCCTCATCTTCAATTAAGTGGAGGTTTTAAGTAGTCATGCAAAGTGAAACGTCAGCAGGAGAAACTGAGCTGTTCCCTACTTGCTCCCTTTGCTCCTGACTGTCATCTCATACATCCAGGACAGTCATCTAAAGGACACAAGGTGCAGGGTTAAACTCCTTTGCATGGATAAAGGGAAAATATCAGATCTCCTGCACCCCAGATAATTGATGTGACTGCTGGGCCTTTAGATAAGTGAGCACATCTGCTCCTCAGGCATCCCAGGAAACGAGTTCTTCACTTCCTTCGTGGCATAAAAGAAAAATGTTTTACCTGGGACAGATGCGATATTGATGTCCAGCATCCAGCAATTCTTCTCGTTTAATGTGTTGCAGGAAAACTGAAAACACAATGGGGTCTGAACATTTTCCTCCATTTCTTTTTCTTGGTCATCAGACTAGGGGGAAACTGTTTATTCACACTTTTAAAAGGTAAATAGGAAGTCTTATGCTCTAGGTGCTGAATATAGTCCCGTAATTCTAAAAAGAGTAAGTGAAAGAATATCAAAGAATATCAAAGAATATCAAAGAATAAGTGAAACTTTTTGCTTTCTTTATTCACCTTTTCCCTACATTTTTGATTACAAGCTGTTTGTATTAGTTAAATTCTGCAAGCTTACAATTTATCTTTCAAGGTTATGTTTTGAATGCTTGGTGCCAAACACCTGATCATTTAGGCCTGTGATTGAGACTGGCGTCATTAAGCAGAGGTACTGGGCTCAAGGTTGCACTGTGTATTACACAGGCCTATAATGAAAAAGAAATCTGACAGGTGGGAGGGTTTCAGGCTGCCTAGAGGTGATACAATTTGCTGCTTTCAAAATGCTTGATGGTGATTCTTTTATTCAAGAAAAGAATTTTCGTGAGTTTCTCCTATGAAAGAGGAGGCACAGCAACGTAATAAAGGAGACAGAAATATGGACAACTCATTGTGGTAAACTCCTTGCTATTAAAATAAATAAAAAGGTTTGAGGTTTGTGGGACTCACACCTCACAAGATTATTCTGGCAAGAGGTTCACCAAGAACAGCACATTAGAAAACCAAGAGCTCTTTTTTGTTATGGCAACAAGAACAACAGCAATGCATGAATTCAAGCTCCAGATAAACCAGAAAGGTTGTGTTTCTTTTAAAAGCCATCCTTGCCATAGATCACAGAATCATTAAGGTTGGAAAAGACCTCTGAGATCATCGAGTCCAACCAGTGCTTGACCACCACTTTTGTCAATCAGCCCAGAGCACTGAGTGCCACGTCCAGTTGTTCCTTGAACACCTCCAGGGATGGGGCTTCCACTACCTCCCTGGGCAGCCCCTTCCCAGGCTAGAAATTGCCACGTTGAATGATACGATGCTTGCCTGGCCAGTGAGAACTCTGTTCACCACAGGTGTTTGACCAAGGCATACAAATAATATTATCAAATGAATGAAGGTCATGATAGAGTAGATTATAGTGGAGGAGGTCCTGGCTAAAACAAGTTCTGGGAAGTGTTGAGTCCAGACACCTGAAAGCCTCTCTGTGCAAGCAACCAACACCTGGTCTGATGAGTTCAACAAGATCCTCCTGCTTTGTGTCCTCCCAAGTGCACACAGAGGCTGCTTCCCAAGGCCCTCAGCTGGAATCCAGCCCCACATCCACACGCCTGCCCTCCTAAGGAGCCAGCACCATTAAGGGAGGGAAATGGCAGGGCAGTCTAAATTTGCTGTCTAAAGCACACCATCACATTTCCCTTTGAGCAGCACAGAGGTTTCAGCTGCTGTGCTCTTCTTCCCGCCCTCTTGCTGCTAGCTCGCATTTCAATCCAGGGAAAGAAGACCCTAAGGGTGAGGACAGGAGAAGGGAAAGCCCAGATGGTCGTGTTCAAAAGCTCTAGGAAATCAAAAGCTCTCCCTTCTCTCTCTTATCAGCTGTTTTCTACATCCTTTCCATGGGTTTTGTCCTGCCTTCACCCAGTTCTGGGAGAGGATGCAGTGGAAGGAGTTCCCAAAGCTCTGGGGTTCTGCCATGCCCGTGAATCCCGCTGCTCTCCCAGTGACGTACCAGGGCACGTCAGAAAGCTCAGCCAGCCACTGCTTTCCTCCCCAAAGGTTATTCAGCAGCACGGAGGGATTTCCTTAAATGACTGCTAGAGGTCTCAATTAGCAACTTCTGAAGCATGAAGGGCTTTTTTCCTTTCTGAAGGCGGGGACTTGTATTACTGTCACCAAGGTCAGAGTCTCCATCCTTTCCCAGCAGAACCTGTGACTCTGCCCAGCCTCCTCCCAAACCATGGAGACATGGGTCTGTCAACTGCAATTTTTTCCAAGGAAAGCCTGGATACAGCAAAAGGTGACCCTGAAGACAATTCTCTCATTGTGTATGATTCCTTTTTAATCAAACCAATGTGATTCAGCCTCTTACAGGGACTGGCCTTTCCCAGGCATCTGGGGACACTGCAGGTGGGGTTTGCACCAGTCGCTCTGGGCTCCCGTTATCGTCAGGGAGTAGAAGCAGGATTTTTCATGGTGTGAGTCATCTGATCTCTTCCAGACCTCTACATGAGGATGAGACAAACCCTGTCCCAGAAATGCCCACTTCTCCCCTCTTCCCAGAAGCAGCCAACTCAGCTGTAAATGTCCACTTCAGGTGTTTGCTTCCTATTTGTTCCCAAATACAGATGCTTTCAAAGAAAATAGGATTTTTTTTTTCTCTCTCTCTCTCTTTCCTTTCCCTTATATAAAAATCACTTCTCATCTACTGTTGCTTAGAAAATCTCCGGGTCAGCTGTTGGATTCCAGCCTATGAAACTTATGGGATTAACTCTGCCTTTTTCCCCTTCCTGTTGTGGTATGGAAACTCCAAATCCAGGTGACTGGTTGCCATTTGGTTGCATGGCATTCTTTGAAGAAACAGGTAATTGAGCCTTGCTACAATAGCTATGTTTCAGTTGGGGAAAAGAAAATCTTGTTTGCCTTGAAGCATTTTGCCTCTTTGACACATTGAATACATAATTGCATTCTGTTATAAATTGGAGCACTGTGCAAAAATAAATTGTGACTGTTTGGCAGTCGGTCTGCTCCTCATCCCCTTCTCTGTGGCAGACAGCTGAATCCTTGCTGGGAGCCTGGTGAGCTTTAGGACAGGGTTTCTACCTTGTGTTTACACATTATTCTGGCCATGATTTAGTGCTGACCCTAATCCAAAGGGGCTTCTCATGAGCTAAACCTTAATCAGGGGCTACTCGTGAGAGACTGGGCATGTTTTGGGAACTGTAGAATGAGGACCACCGTGCAATTTCTCTTTTCCTCACTGCTGTCAGTGTTTCTACTCCCCACGTGTGCTGGGAAAGACATGTCCTTGCTCTCAGTCAGGAATGATTTCACCTGCCCTTAGCAATGTTATTCCCTTTCCTGCTGAGCTTAGGCAATACTCTAACATGCCTAAACAGTGCATTCACAACAAGGAATGGCATCATCTTGCTTTCAAAACAAACCTGTGGTGGGTGGAATTAGCTATGCCAAATGATGCTGGGCTGATTGATAAAGATCAGCCAAGAAACTTCTTCAGCTCTTCTGTCATTCACCTCTGGTCACCCTCATTTTAGAGAGGGTAGGAGCTGGTTGTACTCTGGCTTCACACAGTAGTTCTCCTTTGCTGAGGCAAAGGAGAACTACTGGTGTTTTTATGTTTTTTTAGTCAAATGTTCATTTAAATGGATAATGAACTGGGAAAAAAAAAAGGGGGCATTTCTACATCACCTGATGTGATTGTACCTAATCTGTCTACTCAGTCTACCTTTGTGTCTGCCCTTAATGCAAATCTATCTGCTCCTGTGAACAACAAAAACCACAGAACACCTACCTGTAGCCTGTCCTGTGCACATTCAGACACAGTATTTCCTTCCTAAGATGAAAAAATGAGTAAAGAGAAAAGCATTCACTTTGTGTACAACAAATTTTGCTGCCTGATATTGTACGCGTGTCCAGTTTTTCAGAAATACGTGAATAATTTCAAAGACACTGTCAGTTCATCACATCACTGCCTGGGTGGTATGTAACATCATGAATGAGTACACAACTGGCTTATGGGGTGTGGTTTTCCCCAACTTTTGTGGAAAACCCACTCAAACTGTGAAGCTTCTCTTGTAGAGAGAAGGCCAGAAGGCTGAAGAGAGGAAACTGGACAGGAAGATGGTAAGTGAGGTCTGTGAAGAGAGCAGAGTGAGGCAGGGGAGATTAGGAACATGAGCAGGGCAGGAAAGAACACAGGGATTAGGAGGATAGCTCATGGAAGCAAGGCTGGTCTGACTCCGAGAAAGGATGGGGGAGGGGATGTCTAGGAAGGGAGTGGAGATGGGATCACTGGGGGAGAGCTGAGGTTTTCCCCGAGATTCTGAGAGAAAAGCCTGAGGATGGGTGAGGACCAAGCCTGCAGAGTACAGAGGTTACCCAAGGAAGCAGTGATTTACTGGTGTTGCAGGACCTTCAGCAGCACAAGGGAGGCAGGGCCCAGTGATTGCAGAAAGGCTGGCTTGTCTCCTTAGTCAAAGACCAGGATCTGGATGAAGATGGGATTTAGGCATGGGGCAAAGGCTGGTGCGTGGCAGAGCAATTGAGGGCACATGGTGTTGTGCCTGGTGAATTGAGTGGCTGTTACTCAGCTTGTGAGACTTTAGATGGCAGAGAGGGTCAGTACAGGCAGCTCCAAGGCCGATGGATCTGGCTTAGGAAAGGATGTCTGGAATGGTGAAGACTTTGGCTCATCACAGGGAGAACAGCCGGGGAGCTAAGAGGGAGAGAAAGATGGGGCTGAAATAAAGATGTTTGCTGACATCTCGCTCTTCTTCCCAGCTCCAGGATGTCAAACCAGCAGAGAGCATGAAGAAAATGTCCTGAGAAAGTAGCACTCCTGGACACAGCCAACACAGTCCCCTGAAAAATGCTGTCTAATTTCATTTTTTTGCTTGTGTATAGCTCGGTACCCAAGAGGTATGAAATACATATAAGTGTATCTTTCAGTGTATCTAACATATATCTTAAAGTACATATAAGTGCATTAATTCCCTTGAAGGAAGAAGTCTGAGTGTCAAACATCTTTTGTCCAGGATCCTGTTTTAGTAACAGAACTCTGTTGCAACCTATTCTGAAAAGCTCTTGTTAAGATGCTAAAAAGTGGCTGAAACCCAGAAGTAATCAGGTGTTCCTTTGGTTTGGCTACAAGTGGAAGCACTGGGATTTACCTAGCAGACTTCCTGTGGAGTGTGTTTATTCAGCTGAATTTGGTGGTTTCTGTCCTTAAAGAAACTGAGCACTGGGAAGGCTCAGGCTCTGAAAGTTTCACACTCCCAGTCTGAGTGCCAAAAATGGAATATTCATTCATTTTCTCTCTTGCTGGTTTCCCACCTTTAAATGGACTTTTGTGAAGCTGGACAAACCCCCACTGCACATGCCCAGATACATTAATGACGGGGAGTTTGGGAAAAGCTGTGACATAATCATTTTCTGACACACTAAACCCAGTGCCAGTGGGTACAAAACAGGTCAGAAACCAAACAGCAGTGCACTGCCCACCTTGTGAGCTCAGTGAGTAAGAGACTGTGGAGCAGGCAATTAGAGAGTGTTTCCCAACGCAGATACACAAGGGTGATGAAGAAAGGCTGCAAAGGTGGCCTTAATCACAGCATTTCCTAACTTAGGACTCCACACCTCCACAAACATTGTTTTTAGGGGTGTATTTCATGCTATAAGGAGCTGATTCTGAAGAACATAGGTCAGCTGTATGAGCAAGATTTCTCTGGTGTGAGGGCAGGCTTTGCACAAAAGATCACCCTGCAGATGTGCCTCTTGCAGGCAAGGCTGCAGGCACTGGTTAAGGAGCTGATAACTCCCATAGAAACACCTCACATCAGGGAGGTGAGCTAAGGAAAGAACTTGCTTTTAAAGAAGATGGACCCCTCTTCCTGTGGTCTTTTCATCTGTCAGTCCTGAGGGTCTATCGTTGTTTAACCCCAGCCAGCAGCTCAGCCCCACACAGCTGCCTCATTTAGTCCCCACCAAGTGGGGTGGGGGAAAGGTTTGGAAGGGTAAAAGTGGAAAAACTGGGTTGAGATAAAGGCACTTTAGCAGGTAAAGCAACAGCTGTTCATTTCAGAAAAGCAAAACATGGAATTCATTCCCCACTTGCCACGG
>WAAG01016707.1:317-12675 GCA_013390105.1 Tichodroma muraria
CACACTGAGACATTAATCCATGTTCATGATTTGGTCTCATGGAAAAATAATGGAAAACAGGAGATAATATTGTTTTAAATTCTTTGTTACTTGCATTTCTTCTGTTTGGTTTATAAATTTGCTATGATTTCTCTAAATCTCAAAAAACATATTTGGAAATATTTTTGTGGAGAGGAAAACATTGTTCTGTCAGTTCTCTTATTTTCATTTTGTTCTGCTACAATAAGTGCAGCTAATTCTGACTATGGAAATAGCAAAGAGTAGCTAGTCTTACTTACTCTTACTTTTCCATCCTATCAAGTATTAAACACTAAAACTATGGTTGTCTGGAGGTCATGACACCATTCTCTGTGCTTTACAGCCACCCATGTACCTGAGAATAACTCATCTGATTTCAGTAGAATTACATTTTATCTTCATTGGTGCAAATAGCATTGCAACCCCAGGTAGGATTAGAAAGGTGCTTATATGCTGAATGTACTTTCTGTCACTTTGGTATTTCTAAATCTCTTACAAACAACTTTCAGTTAAATAGGGAAAAAATATGCATTACCCTGTTTCTGCCTTACTGAAACTGAGAAATAGCTCAGAATTTTGTCTGCAGTTAAAATCAGAGCAACATACTGCATGTTGATTGCACTGAACATGAAAACACCCCATAGTATTTAAGGTAGAATACAAGCACAACTCAATGCATTCAAAGTCAAAGATGAGACCCAGGAATTTTAATTTTATTAAAATTCTATTAATAAATTTATTAAATCCAGTCCACTTTATTTACAAACATGTTTGGAAGAGATGATAATGGCAGCTTCTGGTATTCAGGTTCAGGGTTAAAACTTTCCATGGTGGGGAGTCCAGAGAAGTTGGGGACAGAAACTAACACTTCTGCACAGAAGGATGCGAAGTTTTCAATGTGAGAGGGGAGTGGCAAGAGGAAAACTTAATGTAGTAGTATATAGCTGCTCACTTGAGAAAGGGACACTGCTTTCCACAGACTTGTCCATGCCTTTTGTCACTTTAAAAGTAGTTATAGAGAATGTAGATGAGATAAAACATTCTTAGTAAAGCACATTTTTTCTAAGTGTGACTGTGTGTGTGTATTTACTCCACTGCTTGGAGTTAAAGGTGGCAGAGTTGGGGCCTCTGTAAAGGAAAAGCATTTTTCTGCCATGTTTCTATCTATATATAGCCAGCAGCTCCTGAAACACAGCTCTTTGCTTTCAAAGAGCAAATATTATTTGACCAGGGAGACACTGTTGTGTTTTCTCAGCTGTTTTGATTATTTCACACTTTTTTTGCAGCTAGTTCTGCCCAACTAGGGGAGCAGGGAGTCTGGCTCACAGCATTTCTTCGTGTGTTTCAGCAAATCAAATTGCTATGACCACTGCTGAAAAAGAGGCCTTAGGTGGTCAAGAATCTATGATGACAGAAAAGGAAACATAAGATTCATGTCTTTAAAGTTTGGACTGGAAGTGACATTAGAGAATTGTTCCCAGGGCTTGTGAAGAAAGCCGGTCATGTGGAAACATTGTGTTTATGTTTAATGCAGTCAAAATCTTTAAAACAGCTAGTTTTATACATCCAGAGTTGTCTACATAGAAATTAAATCTGTATTCTTTTAGTATGACCTACAGTCCAAAAATATCTATTGTAACATGGTTCTCTTTTTCATGACATGTGATACCATGATATAGTTGATATTGGCATACTATGATTCTGAGGCTTATAACAATTCTGATGTCAGTATAGGCATATATTTGCATTTTCAATGTAAATATAGTTTTATTTGTTGGAAATTTTCCAATTAACTTGATTTGTTTTCTAACTCATGTTGTCATTCTCTGTCACCATTTGATAATTCCTCATTTGTGAGCAATTCACACAAATATTCCTCTGGTCCTTTTTTAACATATCCAAATGATTAATTAGGAAGCTCAGACACTCTGTGGGAAGTTTAAAAGACACTCTTAAGGTCACCTGGTCCTAATGACAATCTGCATTTTTTTCCCCCCCTAAACTGGTTGCAAATGCCTTACACATGTTTGTCATAAAGTCAAGCCTGCTGTTTGCATGAGAAAGTAGATGTAGAAGTTGGTGCTGTTTTGCACCTGTTGTTATTCTTGTTCAGTAAGAAAAACTATGTGTGAAATACATTACTGTAATTGCCTATTTGCAGAAGAATTTTTTTCTCCCAGGCAAGACTTCTAACATCATCCTAAAGCCTTTGTGGACCTAAATCTTTAACAACATAAGAAGTTTAAAAGGAACCAGAACCAGATAGGGAGAACACATGAATTTTGTGAAAGCAACAAAAGAAAAAAATTAAAACATCGGACTACAGCAAGTACCAGAGGCTGCAGACTGACTCACGTAGCTCCCATATACATATAGTAAGAAATAATACCAAGAGGAAACCGAATGGACTAATTAAATGAAGGTCATACTTGATGAATATTTCTGATGGCATTGGAATAATGCAACAATCAAGCAGTACACAGCATGGATCTTCATTTTAGAATGGCTTCCTATACTGCGCAAACAGTACACACAAATCAGATTTCAGAACCCCTCTGCTGAGGTAACAGCGTGCAGCTGCCAAAAACAGACTGCTAATTATTTTTTTTAATGGCTCTAGTTGGAAAAAAGTAATAACTCAGGAAGGTATATAGGATCATCACTACAATTTACATGCATCACTTCTATAGTTGAAATTCAGGAGGCTAAGAAATGAATCATCTAATTGACTGAATGTTGGCTCAGGGGTTTACCTTAGGTGGGATAAAACTCAGCACCTGGTGACTGAGGGCCACATGAATATATCCCATTGTTTCAGCTTGCAAATTTGGACTGTAGTTGCTTGATTTATAGGAAAAAAAAAAGTTATATGTTAATTGAACAAAAAGTAATGTAAAAATGTCCAGCATCAATGTTGTAATATGATCAGCATGGTGTAGAATTCAGGTAGCCTGGTCCATCTTCAAACATTTACCTTAATCTAAAAAGCTTTTATTTTAGCAAATTCATTCATCTGTTGGCTTATCTAAAATTGTTCTGCAGTGTCTGTACATCTCTAGGCACATGAGTTTGACTAAAATAAACATAATGGCATGGCCTGGACTCTTGGAAACAAAGAAAACAAGGTGTCATACAAGTCCCTCCCCAAAACGGTGGCCTCCATAGAAGACCATGTGGTCGAGGGGACAAAGGCAAAATAGTGGACAAGCCCCCTTCTCCCAGTCATGTGGTGGGGAGAGAGAATAAAGGTAAAAATAAAACAACGCAGCAAACTTCCTCAATCACAAACCCCCTTTTCCTCCAAACAACAACCAGCAAGGAACAAGTATAAAAGCAAAGGAAACCTGGAGTCCAGAACCAGTAGAGTGCTAGGCGTTCGCTCCACACCACCTGACAGGGTCTGTCCCAGTGGCGGCAGCTCTGAACCTGCAGTGTCAATTTCTCTGCTACTTTTTGGCCCACTGGACCCAGTTGGTGTCACACTGCAGGTCTGAGTCGTTACCACATTGTGGGGGGAGGCGCGGAGAAGCAGCTCCAGGGGCACCAAAAACAGCAGCCCTGACCCCACCAGTCTCAGCTAGTGCCTGTGGACAAGTATTTGTGAAATTTGCCCTGAAACACTTTCTTGGAGTGAAATGCAGTTTTTTGGAGGCCTGCACCAGGAAAGGTGTTTAGAGAGAAAGAAAAGCTCCTGCCTTTGTGTTACCTTTGCTTAGAGAAGCAACTCTCTTAGTAGTCCTGCAAGAATGAAAAGAAAGCCCTCCTTAAGTGTTCCTGATTCTAGGAGGAACCCCAACATCCCCCACCTCTGCAAAACTGGGGCAAGACACTCTAACTCTGGTTTTGGCCCCTGGAGCTCAAAGGCGCAGTGACAGTCTTGGGCAGATCGGAATGTGAAAGATACGGAATACAATATACATTTTGTGGTTTACCAGGACACAGTGTGAGAAGCCTCCTACAAAAGTGACCAAACAAAACAATTTCTAAAGCATTAGTCTGCTGAAAGTTAACCATCAAGAACAACTACGCATATCACAGAACAGTCAACCCCACAGTCTGATGAGAAAATTCAGAGATGCATCTCTTGAACTTGCATGTAATCACAGCCTTTGATCATAAGTCCTCTTGTGTTCTTCAGTATTCCTTTCAAGGTTCCTTGATGCTGTAAGAAACACTTGCAAGCAATCACACAGTGCATTGGAGAATATGCTTTTACTTCCAGTACTGAAAGTTTAAAGAAAATATATGAACACCACGTGAAGAAATTATCAGCACATTCCATATTGCCATGATTTAACCCCAGACAGCAACTAAGCCCCACACAGCTGTTCACTCACTCCACCTCTGTTGGATAGGAAAGAGAATTGGAGGGGTAAAAGTGATAAAACTCATGGGTAGAGACAAAGACAGTTTAACAATTGACATTAAATAATAATAAGCAATAACAACAACAACAAAAATAATATAACAAAGAAGAACAAAATCCAAGAATAACAGGTCATACAAATGAAAACAATTTCTCTGTATTAACCAATCTATACCAATTCAGTCCCTGAGCAGCTCATCCTTCCACTAACATTTTCCCCTAGTTTTATTGCAGAGCACAATGTGCTGTGGAATATCTCTATGGTCAGTTGGGATCAGCTGTCCCAGCAGTATACTCCTCCCAACTCCTTGTGCACCACCAGCCCATTCATTGTTGGTGTGAGGTAAGAAGCAGAAAAGGCCTTGCTGCTGTGTAAGCACTGCTCAGCAATAACAAAAACATCTCTGGATTATCAATAGGTTGTGCTGTGTTCAGCACAAGTCCAAAACACAGCTGCATACCAGGTATTGTGAAAAAAAAGGAACTCTATCTCAGCCAAAATTAACACATACATACATGGCTTTTGGCCCCTTTTCTATTGCTCCTGCAGAAGCTATGCTGCCTACTGGAAGTATAATGGGCAAAGGCTCAGGACCAATGTGTGTCTTTCAGTTCCATTGACTGATTGATTCATCCAGAAATGAGACACCGGAGCTTGAGGCCTTTGTCTGTGAGTCAGCCCTCCTCTCCCAGCAGATAGCTGGGATCAGATACTAGGTCATCAGAAGAAAACCTGCAGAATTTGGACAACACATTAGCAAACCTAGGGTTCTCAGGGAGAACGAGATTACTAACTGCAGTAAAACGAAAGTGAAGCTGTTCCTAGCATCTTCCAGTGAAAAAAGTGCTAGGAACAACGCTTGTCTTTTGCATTAGGAATGCTTGTGCAAAATGTAGTGGCAGTCAGACCTAGTTCCTGAGAATTACGTTTTTTCATTCTCTGGCTGCAGTGATTTCTGCAGAGATCCTGAATGAAGCTGCAGAGATCAGCTTCAGCACAGAGGATAGGGAAAGTGCTCAAGCACTGCAGCCTGGCCTGGTACAACCAAGACATGCTGCCACATGAGTTTCAACCTTGGAGGTTTGAACAAAAGGTAGCCTAGGATCCAGATCTCCAAAATTCTGACAGTCCTAGCATGCCCATCATTCCTAAGTCAGTGTTATCAGTGCCTTCTAGGAGACTCTGAATACATGCATCAGTAAAGATCCCTTCGGGAACAGCCCTGACAATATCTATTTTGTGACTGAATAGCCCTGATGTCCCTTGTCAGACAAAGTGGTGGTGCACAAAAATTGTAGACATCAAAAGATACTAAGGGAGGTAGGCATGAAGTGTTCATTTTATTGCTTTTGTTAAAAGTCAGCATTTAAAACATACTTAAAGTAGTCCTAAGGCATTTATATTCTTTTAGTCTTGCTTCAAAAAAAGGTAAAAATATAAGGCAAAGAAATACATTCTTAGCACTGAAAAGACTTCTGGGGGAAGTCAAAATTGTGTTTCTGGTCAGAGTTTTCCTCATAATTGTATATCTCCGACATTTCTTTAACTTCTCCTTTCATGGTATATATTAACAGAACTATGTGGTCATTTTATGCTGTTCTTTATTATTCCAGTGCCAAAATCTGTGAATAGAGTTAAATAATTTAGTAATCATATCCTTTAAACTAAGAGATGTTAAAAGGACCAATGCAGCCAGGGATTTCTTTAATTATTTAATTCACCTACCTGAAAATACGATACAGTCAAGCAACAGGGCTACCATTTGAACACTTATCTAAATTATATCTGTTTATTTAAAGTGTTTTGCCACCAAGCAGTACTCAAAGCAGTATGGTTCTGATTAAAACAACAACTTTTACCCTGGCAATCTTCTGCCTCTCCTAACATATTTCAATTATTTATTGAAGGGTTTTTCACATGAGGTAAAAAATACTAACATTAGCTGTATTTCTCCTTTCTCTCCCATATTTTCACCACTGATACTAAATAATGTAATTGCCACAAGCATCATAAATTGTAAAAATCAGTGCTCAGCAGGGACTCATTCCAGCCCTAAAGCTGGAGAGCATTGCAGCCCCAAAAGCTGTCAAAACACAAGTGAACAACTTCAGTATTGGGAGAATTTTTGGCTGGTGCACAACTGTCTATTTTCATTCTGTGATCTTCATATTCCTACTCCCCTTCCCCTAACAGTGGTTGGCATATCTTTATTGTGACTTAGTGGTTTTGTGGATGGTTTTGACAAGCACTGCAGGCTTAAGTACTCTTTATATGAGTTACAGCAATAAATAAAAGGCCTTAGGTAACCTTTCCCCCTCTCCAGAGCTTATTATACAGTGTTTTGATGCAGAAAGCATCAATACTTTTAATTTTACCATCCTTTATCATCTTTTTCCATCTTTTATTGTGGTGCTGTTAGCATTTTAGGAAGGATTGGTTTATCTAGTTGCAATATCTACAGACCTTATATCATAATGTCAGATCCCATGTATGGTTTCTGAAAGTTGCTGCAGATAATTTGCACACAGCCATTCGTTCGCCAGAGCTGAGCACACGTCTGGGATTTGGCACCCTCTGTGTGGAGTTTGCAGATGGTTGGCTCCCCTGTGGAATCCTCAAGCCTCTGAAGGAGGGGTCAGCTCACCTCCCACTACTTCTGCCATTTGAGCCCTCTGAGGGACACAGAGGGACAGTCTATTCATCTCTGTGCCTCTCCTGATGAAACTGTCTACCCTGAAAATTGCAAGAGTCGCAGACACAGAAGATCAAAGAAAGAAGTGTGTGGCACATTCTAATGAAGAATACATCTGGCTAAAGGATAGGTACTGCTCCTGGCTACAGAAGTATTTCAGAAGATATTTTTTTCACCTGAAATGCAAAGGCGTTATTTGAACTAGGACCCAAAACCTGGGCTTTCTGGTAGCAATTTCCAACCACTAAGGTACAAAAGCCTTCTTATTTATGTTTGCTGTCCTTTGGTCTCTTGCCTTTAAGAAATGGAAGGAACACCTTTATCATTTGAAAGTTAGAACATGGAAGCTTTTTCTTGGCCTCGGGTGTTCTTTGATTATTTTTCTGATAAAAACTTGCCACCTACCAGGCCCTTCTAAAACAAGTGCAAACAGCAATGGCCTCAGCAAGTGGAACAGTCCCAAGAATGTTGAGAAATGTGTTTTTCTCTGCATCTGTGGGAATCCAAGAAACTAGTAAGGAAAAAACAAAGATTGAAAATGTTCAGCACTTCAGAGATGCTCGCATTTCATTAAGTTCTTTTTCTTTAGTTTAAAAACACTTTAGATATTTTTATTGACTCTTTCTTTAACAGAAGCAGCAATAACAAACCTTCAGCAAATAACAATCAATTTGTACTTTTTAAAAAACAAGGCAATGGTGTGCAGCTCTGCAATGTATGATTTCTATTTGTAATGTATTTATGGCACATAATATGTTAATAATAGATTAATGTATTTCAGACCTACGAAGAAGTTTAACTTTTCATTGTCCTTTTCCACAAGTCTGTAATATCATACTGAATGATTGTGTATTTCAGTGTAGAAATTTGGCCTATGATAACATGAATAGAAACATAAAGAAACATGAGAAGTCGACAAGTTTAGGCTGCCCTTCTAAAGCATGCCAATATAGACAACCCACATAAAAATTTCACTTAAAATTACCAACCTGGCATTTAAAAAAGTGAATATTTGTACGTGTACAAAGGGGAAACTAAACTACCAAATGTCTGGCTACTTTATCAGAATAGCACTTTACATCTTTTAAGAAGCTATCAGGCTATTACCTATGACTAATATATCAAGTTTCAATGCAGCTTTTATTCAAAATTTAGTAGAGATAATAGAAACATAAAAGCTACCCTCTGGATCTTATAATTAAAAGGACAAGAGCATGAGAGTCATAAGAAGGGAACGTAAAGTTAATTACTTGCTTGCGTGCAGAATAAGAAGTCTATAATCTTAAGTAGTAGCCAATTTATAGGTTTGAATTCCTGAACACTAATGTATTAGGAGAATCATTTCTACTTCTGATAATTTCTTCATATAATTATGCTTAGACTCTTAGCTGTAGTTTAATTTACTATGCCACTTCCCAACACGCCCCTTTCTCTATGGTTTTGTTTACCAGAGCAAAGATTTCAGGCACTAATTTTGTCTGAAAGCTTACAGTAAATCTAAATGGTAAATATGTTTTACAGTCAGTTGTAGCAGAAAATAAAAAGTAATAGTACTGTGTATTTCTTAGTAGATATAAAATACAGTGGGGATAAAATATATTCTGAAATATTAGCTTTACTCTGTTTACTCTATGGGTAAAATTAAGGTTGAATGTAAAAACAAATACTTGTGTTTGCTCCAGAAATAATTTTCAGCTAAAATTTGGTGTCTATGGCAATTTTCTAAATTTTCAAAGTTTTCTTTTCAGTATCAATTCTTCTGGGAGATTAAAAGAGTCAAGAGGTGTAATGCTGTAGATGCAGAACCAGAAGACTTTTCCAAATTGCTCTTGAGGATTTTTCATTTCCTACTGCACATCATGTAAAACCCTTCTTCTTTCCTATTGCAAATGAGAAGCAGAGGGATGAAAATTTATTTGAAAAAATATTTCAGTATTAAAGCAACAGCACAAACAGATTGTATGATGGCCAAACTGACAAAGTAAAAGAAAGAAAGAAAGAAAGAAAGAAAGAAAGAAAGAAAGAAAGAAAGAAAGAAAGAAAGAAAGAAAGAAAGAAAGAAAGAAAGAAAGAATTAGCTTAATGACACGGGTACCAAAGATAATCTAGTCAGAATCCAAAACTGGAGTGAACACTTTGCTTCTGCATTCAAGAAAGATGAGCATATTGTACACAACAACAAAGGCTAGGCTGTTAACTGGAAGGGGATTGTGTAAACAGAAAAGTATCACAACTGAAGTGGGAAAAAATCTTAAATAAAATTTATTTAAAATCAATTTTTAAAGTATAGACATGAAATCTGAGAAAGAATGAAGGAGGAACATAGTAAACCATACTTCAGAATGGTGGTAAATAAGTTATGAAAAACTGCGAGTTTATCAGTTTTCTATAACTAACAGGCAGTAGGCAAGACCTTGCTGTATTTTAATTATACCCTTAAAGTTAATTCAGATAGAGAAAGGCAACATGCCTTTTACATAATCCTGAATAATGACAAAATAGAAACACATTCATCTGTGTTTAATCGGATGTACGGCTATTTCAGCATGATTATTGTAACACAGATATGCTTACTATGTCTTCCAGTAAGACTAGCTGAGCTTGCTTTCTATGACATGTATGCCTAAACTTTCTTTCCTGACAGTAGTTAAAAATCTACAATAAGCATCACCTAATTTGCAGGACAAACTAAGTCTAAGATATGTATCTGTCCATGATGGCTACCTTAGTAATTCACTTTCAAAATCCTCATGTAAGTCTGAATGTCACCTTACATTGCCAGAAAATAAAAAGATTAGTTAAAAAGTACCATTATGTTGAAGTCCCACAGATCTTCTTGAATTCTCATTCAGTAAATATGCTATTTTCTCTTCTGTTTTTAATTTTACTTCCCTAATTCTTGTTTTTCTAAAATTCTATGTACTATCTTATTATATCTATTCATGCAATCATTAGATCTACCCAGCCACTTCCACTTCCATTGCCATTATTTTCTATTTGTAATACAAATTAGATTGTTCTCTGTGCTTTCTAAAATAAAGTGTTGCCATGGCATATAGTTCAAGATAAAATGCTGATGCAATTACAGCTGCATAATATCTTGGATTAAAGTAAAATTAAATAAAAAAATTTCCCAGAAGTGACAGAATCCTTGGTGGATCTGTGTGCAATACTAAGTTATTAGGGCATAATTGTAGAGCATGATGATTAACACAGAAAAAATTCACATGATGGTGTGAAAATACAATTACTGAAATAACCTCTCCTTTCCCTGAAATGCACTAAGGCATAAAAAATATAGTAACATATGGAGATTATACTTTTAGGAATAATTTAATAGTTTACTTTCACTCTTCTACAGATGCACCCACAATTAATGCCATTACATAACAATTGATGTCATAACCAGTAACAATGGCATTACCCAGAATTTGAATATGCAGAAGTTCTTTTGGGCTAAGCATCTCTTTGCACAATGAAGAGACCGGACCCTTTTTTAATTCATTAGATCTACTACCTCATGGGACTGCAAAGAGGTCTTGATCATTATTTGTCTTTAGTTAATAAGTGATTATATTGGACTAACAAATAGTTAATACCATTTTAACTAATGATCAAAGAGTAAGAGTATCAGTAAGGAGACCCCATCCATTGTCCTATATGACAACCATACAGAAAGCAGATATTTGTTCTTCTAATAATTCTACATATTTTATGGGTTTATATTTGTAATAAATATTGATATATTAAAGATATATTGATATATTAAAGCTATTTACATAACTTTAATACAGACTGAAGAGAGAGGATTGGGTTTATTCTATCAGAAGATCACTTGACAGTATTTGACAGACTTGTAAAAATGTATTCATGGGAGTCACATTAAAAGGTGCTTTAATGTAGAATTTTAAAAATCATAAATTGAAGATCAGTTCTCACTGGACTTATATCACATTTTGCAATAAAAATAGTAGAATGGCACTTCCTGGTATCAGAGGACATGCTAGTTTTCAGAGTAAAGAAGGTATCTCACCAGAGAAACATATAAACAATGACACAACAGCACCTTTTCTTATATTCACTGATAAATAATAACACCAAAAGGAAGTTTCCTTTCTGAAGAGAAAACATATATATGAAATTGATTAAAATTCACACTAATTTAGACAATTGCACTATGACATCAAAGTGAGTATAAAATTATCTTGGAATGATTTGCAATAGCATATTCCTGCAGCCGTGTCACAAGGTCACTCATGTTCATTCTGTCTTCCAAAGGACAGGATGAACATCTGTGTGAGTGTTACAGCCACGCAGCTGCATTACAAGTACCTGCCTCCAAATCAATCAGTACCTGTCTTAAATCAATATCTGCCAAATCATGGCAGCCCGCCAGTTTATCACTCCAGAGTTACACACCTGTGGTGTGATATTTTCAGTGGTCCTGTGGCTCTCTTCATTAGGAACAATTCCACTGCTGCTACTTACTGTTCATTGATAAGTATCTCTTCTTCATTTTTTTTTTGGCACTCAGTTTTGCAACTCAGCAGGGTTCATTTCTCAGCAATAGCAGTGGAAGGAGGTGTTAATCAGATAGCAAAGGATAATTTCAACCACCCCACTGCCCTATCATCACACAATCAAGCAGGAATCAGTATAGTAGATAAGGTATAGTGTCTTGGAGCAATTGATTTTGTGGTTCTGTAAAGCAATGACACGTATTTGCGGTATATGTCCAATAATGTACTTTCTGGAAACACTGCCACATGATCTGCTTTAAAGTTTCATTGATTCTACTGGACTTGTGTTATTGTCTGGATTGCTGGTGTCGTGGTTTCATTGTGAACCAGACAGAAAAAAAAACTATCAATTTGGGTTGCCAAAAGAAAAGAAATTTTGTAATCAAGAGCAAAGCAGGTTTAAACTTGAAAAGGACAGACGTTTATTAACTAATTCAAAAAGGAAAGAAGGAGAAGAAAAAACAACTAACAAACTCTTAGAATTAGAATGAAACCTTTCCAACATTCTTCCTCTATTACCAAAATTTCTCTCACTCTCATTAACAACATACAGAAATTACATTTAGAAACTTTCAGTCAGTTTTTTCAATTCTAGAATAGTCTTTCTTCAATTCTTCTAGAGATTGGAGCATCTTTTACTCGCTATGGAACTAAAAACTGAAACAAAACAAGACAAAACAAACTTTTCATGATACCAGCCGCCCGGAAAAAAAAACATTTGTATCATGAAAATTCCTCCCATATTCACAGCTCTTTAATAG
>WAAG01016708.1:1105-13713 GCA_013390105.1 Tichodroma muraria
TTTTTTTTTTTTTTGGAAAGGGAATGCCACCTAGCCGCCGGGAATTGCGCGCACCGGAGCGAACCTCGGACTGCTGCTTGCCCGCCGTCTCGGAGGGCGCGTCCTCGCAGGTGTGAAAATCGAGTTGTAGCTCCTGGAAGGAAACAACAACAGGGGATGCTCGTTAAAGCCACGTCCCACGGGTCGCCTTCGCACCCCTTTATAGACATTCCTGCTGCCTCGGCGCCCCGCGCCGCCCCGTCGGGGCCTCGCAGGGTCTGGGCGGCTGCGGGAGTCGGGCGGCCGTGCGGGGCAGCCGCTGCTGGGCTGCGCTGGGCAGCTGCGGTCTGTGATGCTCGAACCAGCGGCAGGGCTGCTTTCCCCGAAAAACAGTGCCTGGTCTTTGCGCTAAAGGTCTTTGGTGTGTGAGCACTCCGCATAGCTTCTAAACCACTTATCACCTTTGCAACCGTGACACCATCTTCAGCGTCGGTGAAGCATTATACACGCGACTTTCAGTCCTACGGGTCTGCAAGGCGCTGGGAAGGGTCGGGTAGAGCTCTGGCAGCGGCCGCCCGGGCTCCTGCTCTCCGTCCCTGTCAGTCCCAGCTTCAGCGAAGCACATTTTAGGAAGGTCGCCGCAGGAGAGCTGGACATAACTTCAAGGTCCTGTTTCACAGGTACCGGTTTACTAAACTAGCCAATTCCCGGCTTGCTAACCGAGATTTTCAGAAAGCAGCTGCCGGTGGTCAAGGGTAAAAGCGTGGAGGCAGTGCCGTCCCGACAGTTTCCCTCAGATGTCACCAGAGAAAGCACCAACCTCCTGTGTAAAGGTTATGTCTGCATCCAAAACGTTCAGTAGATCCTCTTGTATCTTGCCGTGGTTACAGAGGCTGAAATTGTAGGTGGATCCCCGCGGTAAGAAGGCGATCTGAAGAAAGATGATCAAGCTACAAAGGACTGTGTAAGAAAAAGCCAAAGGTTAATTATCCTTCACCGCTACGTGACCCGACAAGGCACGGAAGACAGCTGAAGAGAGGGATGCCAGTGCTTCAGAAGCACTGGAAAAACTGGTTGGTTACCGTTGTGATTATCCATGGTGTCTTTACACGTTGTTTTTCTCCTCCCAGGCTTCAGATCGTTGCTGGCTTCATATATGTACCTGTACGCCTACGGAAATAAAGGTTTCCAATTCCATAACCGGGGCTCATTTGGACGTCTCTTGCACCTCTTTCCAGAAGTGTAAATAATTATTACTCAGTCTTGAAGTTGTGTCACTGATTCAAAAATAAAACGAGATAACGAATAATAATCAAAGGCATCATCCAAACCCCAAGCAAAACAAAAGAAAACGCAAAAGCTTTGCAACAGACAATCTTGCTTGAAACAAGTGTGAGTAGCCCTCCCCATAACCACGTGGGGTGCAACTTCAGCGGGAACTGTTGCAATAAAACCTGGTTTTCTCTGGAAGGCGAGAAAAAATGCTTCGAGGCACCTGCAGAGGGTCTGCCAGGGGGTGGGCGTGCGTACCCTCCGCACTGAGGTTGCGGGGACATCTCCAGTGCATCAGTTTAACACGCTAGCGCGGGAGCGAGTGGAGCACAGTGGTCATTTCTCCCTTACCGCCTGCGGGTTTTTTTTCTCTCGAAGGTGAACATTTTATCTTACAAGCCCCTTTCCCCGGGGGAGCCCCTTGGCTTGCTTCGGCTGCGGGGAGCGCAGGAGAGGAGCACCTGCTCGGCCGTGGGGACAGCCTAGCTGACAGGGCAGTCGGCTGCACTGTGCGCTGGGGACCGGGATGCGGGGGACATCCCGGGACAGGCTGCCCCGGGCACTGTGTCGGGTTGCTCAAGACGACGAAAGACAGGCTGTCCCGGGCACAGGGTATAGGATGAGGGGGACGTCGGGAGCCTGTCTGCCCCGGGCTCTGCGGACCAAGGTGCCCGGGGTGCCGGGCCGAAAGGAGGCAGGGCCCCGCTCCCTCCCTCACTCCCCGGAGTCTTCGGCCGGCAGCGACGCCTCTGCCAAGTTCGGCACCAGCTGTTCCCTGGTCTTGCGCTGAAGTGCTTCACAGAAAGTGCCCCGGGAGCCTCTGCGGAAGCCCCGGCCGGGGGCGTGCTCGTTTTCGGGGAATGCTCCCTGCGGCATGAGTCATGAGGGAACCCCTGGAAGGCTGCCGCGGGACAGCGCGCCTCTCTGGCCCGCTGAGCTGGGGACCAGCCAGAGCAGCTTAGTAATCAGTGGGTGCCTGTCCGCTTGAGTGGCTTCCCGCTCTGCTCTCTTGGATCTCTCCCTTTTCTCTGTTTCTTCTCGTCCTGCATCTCGCAGCCCAGCCGGGAGCTGCCTCGCTCCTCCCGGGGCTCCGGGAGGAACCGCGAGACGCGGCCGCAGCGCTCGGGTCCCCGCTGAGAGCTCCCGGTCTCTGTTTCAAAGCGTGGCCACCGTCCTGTGCCTCCGTGAATGTGTGTATGTGTCTGGTTTTGCGTGTGTGCGAGTGCATACATCTAATTCTAGTCATAAATGACGTTTCAAAATCGATGCCGTAATAGCTATTGCACTAATGGAGATGCGTCCGCAAAGCGTCTGCAAAGCTGTAGGGCGAGCTCGGGTAGCCCTCGAGAGAGCTTGAGAAGATGCTTACCTGCATTGCTCTCACAGTGTTGCCAAACAAATTCCAGTTTCCTAAAGGATGTCTTGTTCTCATATTCTAGAAGGGGTTTTCTTAACTTGCTAAGTCTTGTGCTTTAGTCTTTCTCCAAAGACTCTTGTTTGAAGTTGCTAGTGGGCTTCATGGAAGTTATTAAGTTGGTAAAAATACGAATCTGTTAAATAACTTCATATTTCTTATAACTGGAGGTGCACCATAGCATAAAGGTCACTTTAGGTGAGATTTATTGTACACCAGAGCATCATAGAGAGAGAGAGAGAGCAGAGAGAGATCCAGAGAGAGCATCATAACCGATGAAAAGCCTATCTGTGCCATGAATTCAGTGTAATACTAATCTAAGGTCCAGAAACATATTTTTTACTTTTCATTGTTCATTTGTCTTTACTGAGCAGCACACAAACCCCTGTGAATAGCTAAATAAAGGTGTTTCTTTGCCCCTACCAAACAGTAAACTTGTGTGTAGATAAAGGGAACAACTATGTTTTAATGCAAATAACAATGGATTGAAATTCTTTTCCATCATTGGTAGTATGCACATGCTTTTATTTCTGAAGCTATGTCTCCAAAAATAGAACAAAGTTGCAAAAGACACTGGCAATATACTCAGATTAGCAAATGAACAAAATATGGTTTTTAAGGGGAGCAGAAATACATGTGGCTGAAAAAAAGACAATTTGGTGTTGAAAACATGCTTGTAAGTAAGTTCAAATGAAAGTCAGTTAGGAAAAAGGGATTAGCTTTAACCATTCTTTAACCACTTTTTCTTTTTTTTGTATGAAAAATTTCTCTAAGTAAATAGTATCTCTCAAAAACTTTGCTAATCTCTTCATTTACATGCAGCAGTAATTTCCGAAATATCAAATTATGATGAATATATGTTCAAGTTTATTTTCTATTTCAAAATCTTCAGAGAGAAAGGTTAAATTACTGACATATGTACCAGAGAGGCAGGAGACAAAAGAGGACTTTAGAAAAATCTGTTCATTTTCATAACTATAGCAATTCAAAACTTTTATTTGCTTCAGCCAAGGGTGCTGCAGCCTCACTTCTGACAGCAGCTTTTGACTGGAGCAACTGGCCAAACTCAAGGGATTTGGAAGTGGTTTCCATTAAGAAAAATAAGTGACAAGAGGCATTTTTCAGATGTATCTTTATACTTACAATACACCTACTTTCCTCCTTAATCCCTGTTTTCCTGGTTGAATTGAAGACCTCACATTTGTCGTGGTGCTTGAGCAATGGGAAGATGGGATTGAGAAATAGCTGTTGCTATTTTGCAGCAGGTCCTGATGTTATCTGTGGGTGGGACTGCTGCCAGCACTCATCAGGAGAAGAAAGACAACATGAAGTCATTGACTTTCGTAGATATTTCTAATCAATATTATTATATTTATGGTGTTATAATTTATTATTTTGGCTTGAATTTGCTGAGCCAGTTTTGACTCTTACATCTTGGTACACGTAGCTGGAAGGCAAACCTTTTGCTTCTTTTCTTTTTTGTAAACATGAGTAATATGTTCTTTCTTAAATCCTCTCACCTCTACAGAAATGTCATTATATCCAGGATGCTTAACATATTTATACTTTGGATACATTGGGTTTGGAAATTTTTAAATTTCAGCCCCCAACAAGCTAATAAAAAAATGCCCTGCCTTTTGCAGGTTGGGGGTGTGAATGCCACCATCAAGGAACCTCAGCAACATGAAAATTATGTGAGATAACTTTCATGCACAGATCATGGGGACAAAAGCTCAGTGGACTCACATTTTTTCATATGCTTACATTTAAAGAATTTTACTTCAGAAAATGATGCAAATCTTTTTCCTTAGAAGTATAATTATTTCCAACACAATGGAAATTCAAAGTGGTGCCCACAATTTTTTTCCACTTTCCTATATGATGCTTGGAACCTACTCCTCCTGGTTGCAGACACACAAGACTGGCTGGCTGTCCCTTAGGAGCTTACCTTCTTGAACACAAGCAGCAGGTGGGTGAACACAAGCAGCAGGTGATGACCTCCACATGACACTTGGAAAAGGTGTGTATATCCCCATCAGGAGCACCGGAGGGTAGCCGGTGGCTGGCAATGAACAAAACAGCACTAGGAGGGTCTAGCAGCTGTTGCCTTTGGTGCTCCTCAGCTCCCACCAGGCTTCAAATGATGTGTCTGCAAAACACGGGAGTATGTCCACATTACTGGATAAAAACCTAACCATTTTTATCTAATACGGTCATGCTATGTGATGGTATTTATTTGGGTAGTGGCTGTCTAGACCATTAGCACATCTGCACGACTTGGGCACGTGAGTCCTGAGGTGAACGCAGAATACCTTTCTCACAATCCTCCCCACACTGGTGGCATCTACATGACCACATAAAAACCCCCTAAGTTTGAACATCCAAGTTGTCTAAGTCCCACAACCTCAAGAACTGATGCAGACTCCCTTGTAAAAGCTTCATAACCACATTTTTCTCTGTACTATTTGTTTCTAGCATTAGTTTCCTGTCTCTTTAGGAAACTGAGCATCCAGAAGAGAAGTTTCAGCACCAGGAGTCAGACTGATGGCCACCTTGCTCTGGCCATGCTCTCTGGGGGCCATGCTCTTCGCTGAGATCCTTTCCAACTGGGCTGACCCATCACGACAGTGGGGAGCTGTTATTCTATGTGCAGTTGTTACTCTATGTTGCTAAAAGGTGTAAAATACACATTGCCAAGAGGCGTCACAGTGATTCATTGCCAGAAGAAGCCTTCAAGAAGCCTTCATAGACTCATCACTCTTGTGATTAATATTAGGGCCCTCGAGGGATTGCAGCCTGTGAGTTAAAAGAGACTTGTCTTCACTTTCCTACCCACTGGTGTTCCCTGTTCTCTTGTCATCTTCGTTTTACCTGTCCAAACATCTTCTGCCACCACATCTCCTATGTCAGCCTCTGAGTCTTCTACCATTCTACTCTTACTCAGTCCCAACCATTTTCCAAGTCTATTATTAAATACGTAATTTTAAACTTTTACCTTTCTTGGGTGGAGAACAGTTTACCTGCCTTCAAACTCTCCCTTTGCTTTTTCCCACTCCTCATCTTTTGAAATCCCATGAGAAGTTATAAAAAAAATATTAGCTGCATCTATTCTGGTTCACAAATCTTAAAGTAACAGAATTGTACCCATGTCATGCTTCTGGGTATTCTTGGCTCATCTGAGTTAAGGCTGTTCAGATATTCTAGTCTTGTGTGATCATAATTTATTAACATGTTTAACTTCCTTTGAATTGTGTCTTGCAGTTCCTGAGTTAATGAACAGGCATTACAATAGTGCTGCCATTATTTTTTTCCTTTTTTTAGTAGTACTCCAACATAACTGCAACATTCTTCTCTTTCAAATTTAATATACTTATACTGAAACTTATTGCTCTATGATTTGAAATGTAGTATTCAAGGATAAATTGAAAAGAGCATATGGAAGTACTTTTATCACATCCACTGCATAAAATATGAACAAAAGGAAGCCATCACTTCAAACTTTAGGCAACTCTCAACACACTGCTGATGTATAATGAAGTTTGCATTAGAATTGGGTATCCACTGACTGTCATTGCAACTACATATGCCTGACTATATAAGAAACACTTTTTAAACCACTAAAGCAGGATGAGGAAGCTCAACACAGTAATTTGTCCTTCAGATCTTTGAAGCCACTACACGTAGCAAGGGAAGTCAAAAGTTTTCCAACTAGAAAAGATGAGGAAAAACCAGTTTTGTACATTGAAATATTTCACCAAATATGTGGAATTTGTCTCATCCAAGAGTTATTTCAGTAGAAATCCAGTTGAACTCTTGATGTGTTTTGTCAAGGGAGATACCCTGAGGCTGTCACTCAGCAAGGTGAATTAAAAACTCTGAATTCTCGAGAAAGTCAGTCTTCATGTTACTGAAAGGAGTGAAACTGAAAGGACATCCTTACCTTGACCAACCACGGGCTCCACAACTTCTGGAGAAGTGGAAGAATGATGTATAGATATACAGCTGGAGATGTCGATTGCTTAATAGCTTTTCATTTTTCTGATAAGCAACTGACAATTTTTAAAAATCAACAAATAGCCTGCCCCTTCTCCTTTGTTTGCTCTTCTATGCACTTTGTTGCTTACTTTGAGCAATGATGACTTTATAAAATGAATGTTTCAGTTGCACAGTGTTTGACAGGAATATAATTAGACTAATGCTGCTATGACTTTGACATTATCAATGTAATGAAAAGGTAGTAAAAAGTGAAAGATAAATGTGTATTTTTTTTCTCACAGGTATTAGTAAAGTAAGTACATTATTTAGTTGTCATGTGGCTGAATGAAAGGATTAGATCTAAATTAAATGTTACCAATACCAACATATCACATTCACTAAAGAGAACAACCTAACCTTAATTGCTACCTTAACCTTTGCTACCAAACAGTTTCTTGTCTTTCCATTTCTAATTGAAGCACAGTGTTGACAACACTTGTTGTTTCAGTAAAAATTTGAAGTCAGTCTAGACAATACTGGAAGGATTAGATAAAAGTGGGATTAAGCTGTTGTATTCCAAGGTCTGCAGAATTAGAATTGAGCTTCTTCAAAATCACCAGATCCATTTCACCTCATCCAACTACAGTATACTTTATTATTTGTTAAAGGAATATGGCAGTTAGCTGTGTTTTCTCTCTCTCTACTCTCAAAATGAACAATATGCCAGATATCTTCTATATGTAAATAATGCTGAATTATATTTTGCCAAGAAAGTCTGCCAAGTAGGGTAAGACATAGATGTAGTGCAGCCCCAGGGAAAGCAAATGGAAATTCCTGGTAACTGGAATACAGAGGATGTCCAAATCTCACTGTACACCTGATTTAAAGTATATTCACTCAGAACTGCAATGCTCAATGCTGCTGCTCAGCTGTTGCATATACCAGCAATACTCACTCCTTACAGGAAGCCCTCTACCCAGATGTCTTTTTTAATAGCAGACCAAATAATTATAGTATCAAAGAATGGCTTGGCTTGGAAGAGACCTTAAAGATCATCTGGTTTCAAACTCCCTGCTGTGGACAAGTACGCTTTCCACCAGACCATGATGCTCCAAGTTCCATCCAACCTGGCCTTGAATGCTTCCAGGGCTGGGGCAGCCACAGTTTCTCTGGGCAACTTCTACCAGGGCCTCACCACTCTCACAGTAAAGAACTTCCTCCTAATATGTAGTCCAAACCTGCTTTCTTTTAGTTTGAAATCATTCCCCTTGTCCTATCACATGCCATTGTGAATAGTCCCTCTCCGTCCTTCTTGTGGAGTCCTTTCAGGGACTGGAAGGCCACATTCAGGTCACCTCAAACCCTTCTCTCCTCCATGCTGAACAATCTCAATTCTCTCAGCTTTTCCCCAGAGCAGAGGGGCTCCATCCCTCTGATCACCTTGGTGCCTCCTCTGCACTCTCTCCAGCAGCTCCATGTCCCTCCTGTGCTGGGACCCCAGGGCTGGAGCAGCTCTGCAGGTGGGCTCTCAGCAGAGCGGGCAGAGGGGCAGAATCCCCTCCCTGCCCTGCTGCCCTCGGGGCTCTGGATGCAGCCCAGGACACACTTGGCACACTGGGCTGGGGTGTCCGTGCCTGGCTCATGTCCAGCTCTCCCCCCAGCACCCCCAGATCCTTCTGGGCAGGGCTGCTCTGGGTCTGTCCATCCCCAGCCTGGGCTGGCACGAGGGTTGCCCCAACCCAGGTGCGGCACCAGCACTGGGCCTTATTAAACCTCGTGAGATTCCCATGAGGTACTTAAGTTCCTTCTGGATGGCATCTTGTCCTTCAGGAATATCAGTTGCACCCAGCGTGGGGTTATCTGCAGATTGCTGTATATACTCAACCCTTTAATCTGTGTCGTTAGTGAAGATATTAAATAGCACCAGTTCCAAAAGGGCCCCCCCCCGAAAGGACCCATCTCATGGTCTTGGATTTGCAAATGACCCAGGGTCTCAAGATAAGGGAAAGGGCAGGCTACAGGCCAGGGAAGCTACAGCGCATGGCAGCACCTTATGTATCACTGCTTTGATCAACCCTAGTTGTCAGCCTGAGAGAGTTTAGGAACATGGGCACTGAACACGCTGCAGTTCACTCTTTGTTACTGCATTTGTGGCCTCCCCGCTGGCCAGCCCAACAGCAGAGACAGGCAGGCTGCCTGTCCTGCGCATGGAAAGGACAGCAGCCTCTCCCACTCTCTCTAGAGCCCAGACCAGCAATACAAGGAGTTGTTACCTCCCCTCCAAAAGTGGCAGCTCCTTTGCCATCTCTCCTGGTGGGACTGGAGTCTAGGAATGGAAATTTTGCATCCTGCCAGACCTGCCCTCCATCCTGCTGGTAATTTTTTCACTAGCTGACCTGATGTGTGCTTCAAGATAAAACTATCCCAAAAGCCACTGGAGTATCCCATTGGGTAAGGTAAGCTGTGGAATGAGTGAGGCTAACAAAGCCGGAATTCAGGTAAAATGAAATAATGAAATAAATAATGAAGGTAAAATTTCACCTTATTCACATATTACACTACGACTGTTCGGAGTTTCATGTCCTTTCCAAGCCCTGGGCACACACCACTTCCCTGTATAGTCCCTGCCTGCAGGCCCTGAGCACATCCTGTGCCCCAGCCTGGCTGCAGACAGCCACCTGCTCTCAGCCCTGCTGCCACTCCTGCTTGCTCTCTCCAGAAGTCTGCTTCCAGATAATCCAAATGCTGCCCAGTTGTCTGTCTATAACTCTCCTCTTGCATGCTCATGCCTAACATATCCACTAGCAGCAGCCAGTCTAGGTAAAGGGCAGAAGGCAGGGAATGCTGAGCCTTTTGCACCCATTCCCAGCAGGAAGCACCAGTCCGGACTTGCTGCTGATGTTGGTTGGTTGCAGTCATAGCTTGACTGGAGCAAAAACATTTTCCACAAGTTCTGTGTGATGAGGAAATATATTATGTAGAAGAGGCATCAACACAGAGTGTGAACCCAAGACTAGTTTAGTTTAGCAGAGGGTTAAGCTCAGGGAATGAAAATCTCAGATCTGTGCATAGTCTTGACAGATGCAAGGCGGACATGTCTCATATTCAAAGTGAAGTAAATGGGGTGGAGAGGAAAATGAGACTTTGGATTTAGATCTGTGGTTACGCAGTGCTACAGAGCATATTCTCCACTACAGAGAGGCAGAAACCTTATCCCTGGGGACCCGTGTGAAGCACACAGCAGGAGCCATGTGCCAGTGTGGTGCTGACTGGCTGCACACAGCCTGACAGGCCGCCATGTAACAAAAACATGCCAGTGAGTAAGCCTACATCCTCTGATGTCACAGCAAGGAACTTAAAAATTTAGCAGAGGAGGGGCAGGTCATAGGGAGAGGAAATGAAAGTCAAGGGGATTTTAATGTGTCCTTCCCCAGGCACAAGAGATGTGGGATGCCTCATTGGGAATTGTCCTTGGTCAGTGAGGTCATGGCCTGCAGAGGATTGAAAGGCAAATATTTGTACATCTGCAGCTGCTCTGTGTCCACCCAAAGGCAGTGGGGGTTTAGATGAAACTGGGAGCTAGTCCCTGCTGAAAGTGGAAGTGGGGTCTAGTAGGTTAGACTAAACTGGAAGACACTGTTCTGACAGCCTAGATGACCAGATTCAGATAAGGCTGTGACTGGGAAATGCCTTCTTACTCACGCAAGTGTGTCTCCCTTTAATATCTTGTTGAAAATTCTGAGTAGCTGGAGGTAACTCACTTTGGCATTTTGGTGTTATGACTGTTTGTATGTTGGAAACTTATATCTTAACCATGCTTTTGAGGACAGTTTCATAAAGAATTTAAAAGCCTTCTGGCACTGATGTTTATGTAAAACCAGACATTTCAGTGCCTTTTGAACTGGGAAGCTGCTAATGAATTGAGAGGTTGCTATCCATTTGCTGTTTTTTTTGGGCCTTGATTCACTGTTATGCAGTGTGAAAGAAATAAAAGCTGTTGCTTTCAGCATTGTTTTAAGATGGCCAGAGTCTGATTTTCTAATTGTGGCAAGAAGAGAGAAAAGCAGCAGAGCCATGATTTATGAAACAGAGTCCCTGCTGCCTGAGACTCCACATTAAGCAAGTTCTCCACATACGGCATGCCAATTTTCAGTGTATGCCACACAAGTGTTCCCACAAAAATAGCTTGATCCGAGATGGATTGAGAACAGGTCTTTTGCTTTTCCAGTTCAAAATACTACTTTTTTTTTTGCTTTATTTTTTTGGTTTGGCTTAGGGTTTTTTGAGGTTTTTGGGGTTTGTTTTTGGTTTTCTGTTTTTTGTTAAAAGAAGCTGGTAAAAATGAAAAATAAATACAGGAAAAATAAATTAAAAAAAAAAACTAAAAGAAAGATCATAGAAACTTAAATTCACGATGATCTTGTTATATTCTATATGCACACATATAGCTGAAAATAGAGAGATACTGAAAAACTGGCAGAAATACTTGTGACAATTGTCTTTGGAAAGATTAATGCAAAGTTTACATCATTTTGTATAGGGTGAAATAATTGAAATTCATAAATGGGATTACAGTACATAAATTTACTAAAATTACTTAAAAGCAAGAGAAATTAGAAATGTTAACAAATATTGTCCAGAAAATACCATATTTTTCTGGGAAGAATAGACTGCAGAGTATAAACATAAGTGCACAATGATATATGTAATTTTGAGAAAAAACCTGAAAACCTAGGAGATATAAGGGAATTTAGATGTAGCAACCTTTTCAGATAAATACATTTTTTAAAAGGTTAAAATTTCTTTGAAAGACAACCATAATTATCTGTGAGTATTTTCTAATTTCTCAGTTTACAAGTTTTTATCTTTGTACTGGAGCTGAACAGTATGTACAATCATCATAGAATCACAGAATGGCCTGGGTCAGAAGGGACCTTTAAGATCACTTAGCTACCCCAGTGCTGTGGGCAGGGGCACATTTCACTAGACCAGGTTGCTCAGAGCTCCATCTAATTCCCCTTCAGGTGAAGATATTTAGATGTTCATTGCCAAGAAATGTTTAAAGCAGATTTTTTGCATATTGAAATTCAATGTTTGTCATTTATATAATAGCAATTACCTGAACGGTAAGAGTTGTTTCTCTTAGGAGAAGAAACACAGATGTCATGAATGAATTAATCCTTTTGTGCAGCTCTAGTTAGTTCCAAGGAATGTATGTGCAATATCTTTTTCCTGAGGCTATGAAAAGGTGGTGTGGAATGAAGGAAAGAAATGCTTGTGCCAGTGCTCTTATCTCCTGATAGGGGTCAGAGAATAAGTCTAGTTTTCATTTGTTTCAGAACTTCCTTTTTTCTCTTGAATCTCAGAGAAAGGCTCTCAAGCAGGTCTCCTTCTGGTTTTGAACTAAAAAACAGCTCTGTGGTAGAAATTACTATATATTATTTGAAATTTCATAGGATTATAGAAAATTTAATTTTGAAAAGAGAAAATCTTTAAAAAAGACCCTTAAGAACATTGAATCCAACATAAGAATGTCTAGTCCACCACTACACCTTGTCCCTAAGTGCCACATCTACCTGTGTTTTAAATACCTCCAGGGGTGGTGATTGTACCACCTCCCTGGACAGTCTGTTCTAATGCCTTGTGACCCTTTCCATGAAGAAGTTTTCCCTCATCTCTAATTTAAGCCTCTCCTTGTGTAACTTGAGATCATTTCCTGTCATCCTGTCACTTGTTACCTGGGAAAAGAGTCCAACCCCCATCTGGATACAAGTTTGTCACCCCCAGGCTTTTCTCTATTGAGCCAGTTTTTCTCCCTTTCCTCCTTCAAATCTCATCTAAAGCTGTTGCAATGAACCTGTCTAACCACAAGAGTCCTTTTTCCACTTTGAGACAGGTGTACCCCATCTGCTGCCAGCAGGTCTGGTGTCATTTAGTCCAACCCATGGTCAAAACCCCTGAAATTGTG